>OU015498.1:55054052-55136552 GCA_907164885.2 Dolomedes plantarius
AGATTAAACTCTACCACCCAAAACGGAGGTTAAACCCTAATTTTAAGTAACTGGTAGGATTCTAACTCTTTAGATTTAGTGCTCCAAGATTTATGTTTATCTTTTCTACCTTGCGAGAATTTACCCTCATTCACTGCTGCGGTGAATACAGGACGCCACAAAATAGCTGCTACATCTATTTAAGATTAGTTTCTATTTAGAAATTACTCGTTAAACTTTCGTTGTAAATGTCCGGTTATCATCTAGCTCTCTCAATGCTTTAGGCTTTGATTTCCTTATTTCCTACTGTGAAATAATTTATACAATTACATAGGACTTCACGACCTCGAATATGTGACAAACATCTGAATTTATGCTAGGGAAAAATTGTAATGGCACACTAAATCTGTTGACGTCATAGTCGTTTACCTTCTTACTCTCCAAAAATATGAGTAACATGCGATTCGGAACTTTTCTCTGCAATCTGCTTTTTGCTTGGCTCACAATACGAAGCTTAAAAAGTCAAAATCTTAAGTTTTTTTTATTTGCCGCATCTTTTGTCTTGAATCGACTTTTTTGTCTTGAATCGTTTTTTATTTATACAATACTAGCTAAAAACCTGCACTTCGCTACGGAGTACATTCAAAGTAAATACAACGGTCAATGTATGCAATTAATGCCAAAAATAAATAAATAAATAAATATATATATATATATATATATATATATATATATATATATTATATAATAATAATAATAATAATAATAATAAATACGACGATCAAGGATACAATTGATGTAAAATATATATATATATATATATATTTATAAGAAAATCGTAGGGAATATTTTTATAGACAAAATAATGTAGAAGAAAATATTCAAATTAAATCTAATATAAAGAATACTAAAGAATATAGTTCAGTTAATATAGTACAGTTTGTAGAACATTTCTTTTACTGCATTTTAATATTTTTTTGGATAATGTCCAATCGTCTGCGGTATTATCAAGAAAAAAAAGTATATTTTTTGTCTATTTAGTTGTTATGCACGTGACGATAAATTTATTTAAAGTACCAGGAAAATATATCACGTGATCAACATTTAATAAATTAAATTCTAAAAATGAATCTTTAAAAATTCACCAAAAATCAGGAAATGGAGGTAAATATTTGAAAAAGATTTCTTTTTAAAAGAAATTTTATGATCTTTCTCGTCATATAAATTTTATAACCCTCAAATTATTATTTTAAATGCAAACTTAGAAAAAGTTAACAGCTTAAAAATTTAATTTTAAAAAATCTAAGAAGAATTTTTGAAAAATCTTTCTTAGTGCACCCCTACACTATAAGAAGAATCGCCATGCAAAATTTCAGCCCTTTAGGTCCAGCGATTTGGTCTGTGCGTTGTATGTCAGTCAGTGAGTCAGTTAAGGAGCTATTTTATATATAGAGATGAGACTGTAACCACTATAAAATTTTCACTTCTAGAATATCATATTAATATTTTTTATTAATGAAAACTATTACAACACTTTAACCCTTTCAGGTGCAACAAACTCTACTGTTTGCACGGATGAGATTTTTTTCCCAATTTCTTTTAACTTATAAATTTTTTTAACGATTTTTTTAAACCTAACTTAACGATTTTTTTTAACCTAACGAATATTGAAAATTAATCCAATTAAAGGTTGCAAAATGTTTTTACTTCTTTAAATTGATAACAGATGGCAGTGCTAACCATTTTACCGCTCATTTAACTGGAATACATTGAATATATGTGAAAACAAAGATTAAATTTAGACGTTTGCACTGTGCAAACGGCGCCCCTCAAAGGGCTAAGAGACGTGTGACAGATATCTTCAAAGTGACTCTTTTCAGTATTCTGGACTCCCGATAATGTCGTATATTAAGCTTGGGTGATCACAGAAAACAGGAAAATGTGAATAAACCAAATTTACCCTAATCTGGAACTTGGTATTCAGCGTTTGTAGCCGTTTGGAATCAACTTTGAAAAAGCTAAGCGTATTTGTGATCTAAAAAAGGAACCACTCAAAATTATTTAAATGAAAAACAGAAGATGATATAAATAAGTTTAATAAAAATAACTTTTTCGCATTTCTTCTGGAAAATGTGAGTTATTTTCCATTTTTTTTTCAAGAGCTATTTTCGTATTCTCATAGATAAATTTTATTTCCGTTCAATTCTTTTTCTTTTAAGATGCATGGATAGTTGCGAGCTCAGCATACAGTTAAAAATACCCTAAGGCCATCTCCAAACACCCATTTCCTCGATTTATAGGAATACCCACATGTAAAACCATTGATTCTCCGCCGACGCCAGCATAAACGAAGCTAAAACAATTGGGTCATTTGAAGGTACTCTCATCAAGATAAGATCTACCACATTACTTCTCGATTGCAGATTTCGTTTCTTTCGTTTACTCAAGTATCTGCGAGATATTGCCTGAGTTCCCGTCTTGATCCAGATATATCGCTTCATTCGTTTACCGCTGGGGAACGGGAGATGCTCTATCTTTCTCTTACTTCGAGCCTTGCCTTGCGCCCATCATGTTAGTTATCTGCTCTTGGAGAGGATTCGTGGAATATCGATGCTGGAGTAAATTGAATTAAACACGTAATATTGATGCCCTTCTAACGTCGCGAACAGATTTTGCAATTTTGTTGGATTTAACTGGATATCCGTTTCTTGAATAAACAAAATATGTGCTACTAGAATTCCATCAACCTTTAGATAACGGGGCTCATTTTTCCGATTCCCTCTTTGCAATATATATATATATATATATATATATATATATATATATATATATATATATATATATATATATATGTATTTATTTATATATTTATATATATATACATATATATATATGTATATATATATATATATATATATATATATATATATATATATATATATATATATATATATTTATATATTTATATATATATATACATATATATACATATATATATATATATGTATATATATATATATTTATATATTCATATATATATATATATATATATATATATATATATATATATATATACATATATATATATATATATATATATATATATATATATATATATATATATATATATATATATATATATATATATATATATATATATATATATATATATATATATATATATATATATGTTTATTTGATATATATGTCTCTACTAAGTGTATACGTGTCTTTTTTCTGTTCAACTTACAGAATTATAATAAGAATTTCTGATATTTATTTGCAGTATTATGTAACGTTACGTAATACTAATGTTTCCATTATATTAAAGCATTTAGTATTCAATTATATGCATTTTGTTTCAAAATTTTCAATTAATTTTATAGCCATCAAAACAAGTATCTTTAGAAATAATAGCACTTATCAAATATCACAAGTACTTCTAATTCGGACTCTTAAAAAATAAGAAAGATCTTGAAGCTGACTGGATTGAAATCTAGAGGATAGCTGAAGTCTCAACATGTCTAGACTACAATGAATGACTGTATTCACAATTTGGGATTGGTAAACTGGAAATGTATTGGATATGTCAAAGCTAATGCTTTATGTTTGTGCTTCAATGTCCTAACGACACCTAATGTTAAAGAAAACGTCTTTTTTCTCTTAAGAGAAAATATTTTTTATATTCAAATTATGTCTGATTATTTTTTACATTTTTCTACAAAAATAGATAAATTGTCTGGAGAAAAGTGATAAAATTTTAAAAATATGGAACACTATTATATTTTTAACAGTTTAGTTTATTTTATTTTCCAATAATTAAAGTGTGAACAAATATTTAACGAAAGGAATCCTGGAGGGCTAAAAGATGACACCAAAATTAAACAGGTCTCATTGCACTTTTCAGAACAAAATCAACAAATTCTTTGCAATAACTTTAACTTTGATATATGCCACGTTTAAAAAAATTCCAAAATGCATTACAAAACAAACAAGTCTTACAATAGTTTTTCCTAGGAATTTAAAGGTAAACCACCAATAAATATTGTACAATACTTTAAGAGTCTTTTTGTTTGCTTTTCGTATTATGCAAAACTCATCAAATGTAGCAACTGTTTGCTGTAAAATTTAGAGAAAAAATCATGCAAATTTTTTACCTTTCTCAAAAAAATCGATTGGAAAAATTTCACAGAAACTTTAAAAGTTTTTCGAAAGAAAAGCAGAGTAAATATCTGTACAATACATACATAGTAATCAGACAATAAATTTAATAAAATTTCAAACCATAATTGTTGATTTTGGTGGCAAATAGTAAGATGTATGTTATATATTTTTTACATTTAATTTAATGCGTATATTTTTTAAAGGACAAGAGAAGTGAAGTTCAAAAGAAAAGCAGAGTAAAGATTTATATAATAAATACATAGTAATCCAACAATAAATTTAATAAAATTTCAAACCATAACTGTTGATTTTGGTGGTAAATAGTAAGATGTATGTTATATAATTTTTATATTTAATTTAATGCGTATATTTTTAAAGGACAAGAGAAGTAAAGTTCAAAAGAAAAGCAGAGTAAAGATTTATACAATAAATACATAGTAATCCAACAATAAATTTTATAAAATTTCAAACCGTAACTGTTGGTTTTCGCGGTAAATAGTTTATGCTGTCTTTTTTTTTTTATACATTAAACATAATGCGCATATTTTTTTAAGGAACAAGAGAAGGGAAGAAAGAACAACGATGAAACGCAGGAAGTGCTAATATTTGTCTACGGATATTTGCTACGGTCCCTACCTCGTAAAGCTTAACTCGTTCTCTGATCCCGTGATTCATTATTTTTGAACTACAAAAGCGCGCAGAAGCAGTGTGCGATTTATTTCTCCTGGAGCGAATCTGAAGAGCTCCCGTTTATGAATGAACCCCAGATCAGGAGAATGGAGTCTGCTGATAAGGCATGCAGCTGTTTTTCCTTTTTTCTCTCCGGAAATTCATGGCGGGATGGGGAATATTTTGCACTTGTCGGAAACGACGCTGCGTAAGTATTTTAAGAAGCTTGTAATATCATTTATACGATATCTTAGCTGGCGTAGGTAATGTCAAGATACGCTGTGCTGACAAGAAAAGACTGAGCTGTCATTTCTAAGGTGGGCTTTATTGAGCAGTGAATTTCTAAGCTCAGGAATCTTGATGCCAAAAGCAGAATGTAGAAGTTCAAATTTTTTTTCGCTTTTGCGAGTAATTCCGTGAATAGTCTCTTAGAGTGAAATTTCATTTCTCTTGGGATCTTTCTTGAATGATACTTTGCTGATTTTAGAGAATACAAAATACAGCCTGATATCGTTTTTCAGCATAGTGATAAAAAATAAAATTAAAAAAATATAAGAAAACATTACTCCAATACTGCTCTATTTATTTCATGCATGCAGTTACAGTGACTACAACTAGAGTTTATAGCATATTCTCACTCGTCTTACCTTCGTTTTTAACATAACATGGTTGTTCTGGCATTGAACTCAAAACTTTGATATTTTTTGAGATGTTTTAGACACCTTTACCCCAATAGGTCTGTCTCGATGTTCAGTACAGAATTTTGCATTACTGCAGACTTCAAATGATATGCATGCGTATTTTTAAAATAATTTCGAGCAATACAAAATTAGACATTTCTATTAGATCAGTGTCGATTCTGGTTATCCTGATATACCCGGCATCGCAATGGCAATTTTTCATTCCAGATATTCGCTAGGAGATTCTGGAAAGTTGTAGTTAATTTGTGTAAAACTAAAACAGCTATTATTCTTTTTCGACTTCAGGGAAATATTCAACATCGATATTTTTACAAGTGTGCCATCATAGAGCAGTGGATAGAGCGCTGGTCTTTTAAACCAGGGATCGGGAGTTCCATCTTCACTGGTGGCTCAACAAATAGCTTATAGTTTGCCGCCTACATGGTGTAGTGGTTAGCGTTCTTAGCTGGTATATGATGCTCCCATAATAAAGTAGCCAGTAAAAACAGCGGCGAACAACAAAAGGTGTATCTAACGATAAGTGTTTCCGCATTAGACTAAAAAAAATATTTATACGAATTGGGTACTCTATGACATACAAAAGTTATAATGCAATTCTGGGGAATTCTGTATGTCGATGAATCTATTCCTAATGACATCGGTAGCCACACCTGAAAAATTCAGTATTGCTTTGAGTTTTTTATTGGACTGCATATCTAAGAATTCGTAAGGTTCCCCCCAATAAACCATGTCTACTTTGAAGAATTGCAGAATCAGAAATTTTAACCAAATATTCACGTTACTGGATATGAAAGGGCTTTTTTTAATAATGGTGTTCCCGTAGAAAGGAAGGAGCAACCAATAGCATCAATCCGCCTACCACTTATCTTCCCCCGTTGACGTTAAACACCGCCTTCAAGGAAAGTAAACTTTCTAATTAGCGAGATTATGTGGGCAAGTTGGGGATTATTAAAATTTTAAAATGTGATAATCCTTACAAAGTCCCTAGTTAAAGGTAATATTTTTAACGGTTTGAGAATTAACTCCGCGGATTTTTTTACCTAAATAAAATCAACAGAACCAGTTATCTATTGCACAGATAATGGATAAGGATTTTCTAATTATTCTGAACAAACCTTACTCCAAAACAAAACAGCAATGGAACGACCGATTTTTGACCACGCGCAAAGTTTCTGTCCTAATTTTTGGAAGAATCAAATGATTTGAATAATACAGAAGATTAAGGTAATAATTTTAAAATATTTCCAGAATCCTAATATTAAGTTACTTAATCGAATAAAAGTCTTTCAATGCGAAGGAAGGCGCAAAGCGTCATGAGAAGAATTTGTAATCAAATAATGCGCAACATACTTAATGACATATTACAATGTTCCCTTAACGTCCCGTTTTTTAATCTGAATGATTTAGTGGTTGTTCAGAGGAACTTCCAGAGAAACGGCTAATACGCAATGCCTGATGCATGAAACGTTTTACGTATGTATGAAAATGTTCAAAAAAGCAACTTTTACAGCAGCAATGTGTTAAAATGAATTTTTTTAAAAATTGTTTTTTTTAAGGATTTTTTTGGTCTCTTATGTTAAAACAGCATTTAAAAATAAAAAATTAAAAAAAAAAAACTTTCCTGTAACTACCATACTTTTTTATAAATTGGTCAATTTGAAGTAATTTTTAATGAAATTTAGCTAAAATGCTTATCACTCTGAACAAAATTCTAATGCTACTATTTTAATTTCCTTCTTACACATGATACATATAACAGTTATCTTCAAAATGACCTACAATCTAAAAGAAATTTTAAAATGCAAAAATAATACAGACAATTTTATGTTCCAATATGAAAATTTTCCCCAATTCGTCATTCCTTTCCTTATAAAAACAGCCCCAAACAAAAAACTATTTATTATACATCAATTATTGTACGCCATTTTATTAATAATAGCATCTAAAACATTTCCTGAAAATTTTATCAAATTATGTGCATTATTATCTGAAATATCATGATAACGGTAGAGATTTGTGCTAAAAAACATAATTCTGAGAAAAACGCCTTTAAAGTTGTTTGTCACTTCAATTTTGTATTAGACGATGTTTTTTAAAATAGCTATAACTCTGCTTCTAATTGTTGTAGAATGAAAATCTAAGCGGTTTTGAAAAGAGAAAAGATTGAATTACACGATTCTTGCAAAAAATAAAATTGACCAAAATGGTAAAAATAAATGGACGCATTTATTAAAGTTGTTTGTCACTTAAATTTTGTTTTAACGATGTTTTTTAAAATAAATATAACTCTGCCTCTAATTGACTTAGAATGAAAATGAAAACTGTTTTGAAAAGATAAAAGATTGAATTACAAGATTATTGCAAAAATTAAATTGATCAAAATAGTCAAAAAATGGCATTTTCAACGTAGGCAGTCACCTTACTACATAATTATGCATTTTCGGGAAGAATATAAAAACAACTGAATCATTGTATTGATCGTTGTTTCGTGATAATAAAACTAAGCTTAGTTCTTTTGAAAGGATTGTTCAGTATTACCGCAGAATAGAGTATGGATGATATTTACTACTTCCCTGGTGGAACCGGACTTAAAGCCAAATTCCTAATAGCTACAAAAACCCAGGTCAATTATGCAGCAAATAAAAGAATTTAAAACTCGACTATTAAACGGAAGATCTACTGAACATCTACTGAAAAGGATATAGCTACAAACACCCAGGTCAATTATACGGCAAATTAAAGAATTTAAAACTCGACTATTAAGCGGAAGATCTACTGCACATCTACTGAAAAAGATATACCACCACCACAATGTAAATTAGAGCCTTGATAAATATGGGGCTTTACCTGTAACAGATGAATTGAATTGGAGACGTGATGGTGGCAATGTTTAAGGTGTAAATGAGAAAAAGATATTCACTAGGAGAAAGAAAAAGGTGACTGCCAATTTACACCTTATTAATCTAATTTATTTATTTTTTCCCATACTAGCCCTAAGATCTTCTTGTTGATCTTTAGGCTACACAGTAAATACAAAATGCTGCTTCAGCTTAGAAAAGCTATCTATTTCAGGGTGCATTGTTTCTGGGTAGTAGGTTAACTTGTTTTGCGTAACTCACTTTTGTATCTTAAAGACATTTATTTTCCCATACTAGCCCTAATTCTATTTTTGTAATATACCCAAAACAGCATTTCATTCTTACACTGTAGTAGAAATAAAGAACAATCCAACATTTTGCTAAAGAAAAAAACCTCTTAACCTACTTCGAAATAAGAAATTCCAAAACTTGCGAAGCAAAATAATTTTCTTTTTCCTTTTTGAAAAGGAAGAGAAAACGGAGAAAAAAAGGAATGATGATTTGCTATTTTTTTTTTCTCTCTCTCAACGAAAAATTATCTCACTTCCCCATTTGCCCTATTCCCGGATTAAATCTCACGGCACCGTCGTAAAGTCCCAGCGATTTACGTTCCGGAATCTGGAGAGACGCTGCGTTATATGCAAAACCCCGGGAAGGAGCATGCCAGCCGCTGATAAGGCCCATGCCCATTTTCCATCTCTCTCTCGGGATTTTATAACCTGGCGGGGGCGTATTTTAGTGGTGGTCGGAAATGATGCCGTTCATTCGCCTTATGGACCCCGTTAGCCCCTTCCTCCTGGAGGCATTTCGGTGGTCATAACACGACACAATGTGGGTTCGCTGGATAGAGGAAATAACCCGTTAAAAATTTAATGTACGTTTTTGGGCGATGAATGCGCTATTCGTTATTCGATATATATATATATATATATATATATATATATATATATATACGAGTATATATATATATATATATATATATATATATATATATATATATATATATATATATATATATATATATATATATGTATATATATATATATATATATATATGTATATATATATATATATATATATGTATATATATATATATATATATATATATATATATATATGTATATATATATATATATATATATATATGTATATATATATATATATATATATATGTATATATATATATGTATATATATATATATATATATATATATATATATATATATATATATATATATATATATATATGTATATATATATGTATATATATATATATATATGTATATATATATATATATATATATATATATATATATATATATACATATATATATATATATATATATATGTATATATATATATATAGATATGTATATATATATATATATATATATATATATATATATATATATATATATATATATATATATGTATATTTATATATATATATATATATATATATATATATATATATATATATATATATATTTATATATATATATATATATATATATATATATATATATATATATATATATATATATATATATATATATATTATATATATATATATATATATATATATATATATATATATATATATATATATATACAGTCTTTCTGGTCTTGTTGAAGTATTGCCCACTTTTATGGTTTTAAATTTGTTGTTGTATACAAGTCTGTCAAAGGAATTTAATTCTTTAAGGTGTGTAAATGTCTTTTCTAAACTATTATTTTTCTTTATTCTTCAGATCATAACTTCGTAAAATTAAGTAGTATTTTACATACTGAACAACCCCCGTCGGTATAAGAAAGTATTATTTTCAATCACATTTTCTAAGGACGTTTTCATGATATATATAGAATATAAAATTAGCTATTTTTAGATAAAAGTGTAATGTTTGATATCAGGTTTATCTATGTGAACAACAACAAAATAGTTTCTAAAGAATGGCTTAGGCATTCCTTTGGAATAGGATTACTTATAAGTCGTTCTTTTATGGGTCCTCAGACCAAAAAATAAAGCACAAAACATCAGTGAAAGGTACTGCAATGTTGAAAAATAAGAGGAAGAGAACTTTAAACTAAGGGAAACTCTTTGAAAGACATATCCTCTTACATGGAATAATATTGCGTAAGCTCTTAGCTAAGATGCAGGAATTGCAAAATTTATACAGCAAAGTATACTTAAAATGCTTGTATATATACATCTATACTTAGGTGATCAAAAATTAAAGATTATTTTCTGTATTTCCTCAGAAAAATCAAAAGGAAATAGTTACCAATAACAACGATCATTTTTTATCTATTAAATGACTAGTGTATAAGATAAAATATCATCCAAAACGATATAAAAATTTAAAACACCTTTGATAAAATAACCTCGCACATACGATGAAAGTATCATTTTATTTAAAATCCTTAGAGAAGAAGATACTGCTATAATATATATATTACGGCTTAAATAATACCTAAATAATCATAACAAAACTACAATTTGTGTTTTCATGTGATATTAAGAAGTTTTAATGAAATTCTTCATTGACACAATAGGCCCGTTTCTTTTTATTATGAGTGCATATGCAGTAAATTTCGTCAACTGCAGCATACCCAGTTGTGATAGACGAAGCTTCAGCATTCCTTATGTGCTACTCAGTATACCGTGGTCAGGCCCGGGGTAGTCTAGTGGTGGCACGTTGGGCTTTAGACTAGAGGTGCCAGTTCAAATCCCGATGGCCGCCATTAAATACCCTCGTGTCTAGGCATGATATGGTCCCGTTAAATCTGTATACAGGGAATTCCTATGAGGTTAGAGAGTGTGGGAGAAGATAGGATCCCCCAGGATAGGATTCTTCTTCCGCTCCTCACTAACACACGTCTATTTCTCTCTAAGTTAACACCCTAACAGCCTTTTAATACGAAAACCCATAGGACGGCATCGGATGACTGTCATGCAACTCTTCTTGAATTTCGGAAGGCGGTCTGACTAGTGCTGACATCTATATATATATACATATATATATATATATATATACATATACATATATATATATATATATATATATATATATATATATATATATATATATATATATATATATATATATATATATATATATATATATATATATATATATATACACTAGGATCGTACAGAAATGATTGATACAGCGGCTCTCATAACGAAAGCATTCACGATGCGATAGGGAAAACCAGGGAAATAGACACAAGGGGGCATGATGTACACTGAATGCATAGATGGCGCTGGCCGCAGACGAACGGTATGAGACAGAGCCCATGCCTTTCACCGCCGTTATTGAGAGCGTGGACACCAATGATGGAAGGTGACTATCACGGTCAGCGTTGGGCAGCGTGGTTCCTATAGAAGGAGGAGATACAGGGTAGTGAGATCCATCGTCGCATGGTGTCGGTGTGCGTGAAAAGCACCCTCATGGCGTACCGTCCACCGCTGGTTGGTCAACTTCAACAGTGGAGTGGAGACTGCGGCCAAAGGTGTTAGCACGGGATGAGCAGCAACATCGCATGCAGCAGGAAATGTGGCAGCCGGGTCGGGTTTGATCATGGCGAACAGGAGCATAACGTCCGACAAGATGCAAGAAGAGACAGGACTTGCGCGAGGAACCTTGCAGGCGATTGTGCATGACTATTTGGAGATGACGATGGTGTGCGTACAGTGGGTTCCTCGTGCACTCACACCATAACAGAAGGTGAAACACTTCGACATCTGCAAAAAACTTCTTGCACTACACAATGCCGATCCGGATGGCTTCTTCGCCCGCCTGGTTACGGGGGACGAGTCGTGGTTTTTGCACTACACACCCGAAAAATAATCAGCTCTATGGAGTGAAAGCATGTATCAAGCTCACGCACTCAGGGGCCAACACGTTCAATATTCTGTGGAACTGCATGCAATTGTCCGTAGATGGTGTACCAACACCCCCACAGAAGGGTTTGCCAAAGCCATCCGGGACCTACAAGCCAAATGGCAGAAGTGAATTCATTGACTTGGCCGAGGATTATATCTAACTGATGTACCATCGTTTTTTGTTAATAAATTTTATTCCGCTCCGTGACAGCTTTTGTGTCACTCATTTCTGTACAACCTAAATATATATACATACATATATAGTGATTGCTTACCTGAGTAAGTTTTTTCAGAACTTTCATAGAAAATATTAAATTCAATTTATGGAACCATTCTATAGAAATATTTTTAGAAACAAAGTTACCTAAACTCTAACATTCAGCATATGTGCAGGGGACTCGGTACCAAAAATTTTTTTTTCTTAAATAAAGCCTATATTAAAATTATGAAATCATATTTAAGTAAGTCTGAATGATACAAAATAACAAAACATTTCAAATTGTTAACGTTTTCATAATTTTTTATGAAAATTTGAAATTTTTTTAAAAAATTCAATAAATTTCAAATTCCTACTTCTTTTTTAATTTTGATATTTGGAACTAGATTTTTTTACCATTTGTTCATCAAACTGAACTACGCAAAACTTCTGAGCAGTTTTTAAATAAAATAAGTAGATCAGTGTAAAAAAAAATAAAATGTGGATGCATATGGAAAAAACGGTAGAAAATAGTAATTTTTTAGATTCATAAATTTTTTTAAAAAGTTTTTTCATAGATATCAAAAAACCGATCAGATGTTCTGATACAGTGAGTATTGAGATTAATCAAAAAAAAATTAGACCATTTGCATTAGAATTGTAGAAGCCTTAGCATTTCGAAGATGGGGAGAATTTGAAAAATCAGAAACTGAGAAAAATGAGTTTAAAGATTTTATTTATAGAAAAACCATATTAAATATAATCTTACTTCTTGAAAACTTTTTTGCCAACAATAATAGGATATATTATTAGTTTTCACAACAAAAAATAAAAGCTAGAAACCTTAATTTAAAAAATTGAGATGAATATATAAGGTGTTATCCAAGCGTTTAATGCAGTAAAATTATCTTGAAATAGACAAATTCTGTAAATGTACAAAAATTAAGGCATAATACATACTACTTACTTGTTATATAATTATAATAACATGCACTACTGTCATAAATCCTAATTAATTATAAACATAAACTATTAATAGCTTAAGATATGAATTTTAAAACCACCAAATTTTAATATTTCAATTTCTAAATTTAATGAACAAGGGTCAATTACTTTCCAATATATTTAAAAGTAGCCAGCACTATAAGAAATTCCTTCTCTCTTCTTTTCTACAATTTCTCTTTTAGCTTTTGCATTTTTTACAATTTTTCTTGCATATTGATATTTAGATGTAGATCGTCTTTCTCGAAATGATTGTTTTAGCATATCTAACATTTTTGCAAGTCTTTCTGTATGGCACCCTGACTTTATTCCAAGTATTTTATGAATTCCTTTTAATGTAAAACACACCTTTGTTATGTTCGCAAATTGCTTCTCTAACAGAACGATCTACACGTTTTTTATATACAAATATGTCTTTGGTACACCTAGACCAAATCATATTATGCAAACTTTCGTTTGCATTTTGCGTTTTGCAACTAATGCACTTTTCTAAAAGTTCATTTAATGCTAGTCGTTGGTAAATAGGAAGTATCTTTGGTAAAAATTCTTCTTTAGCTGGTGTTCCAACATTTAACTTATGATTTCCTCGTTTTACACTTTTCGAAACTGCAGACTGGTAGAAACACCATGAATGAGCCCCACTTGGGCATTTGTGGTGCTGTTGTTTTTAGTCAGTTGAAATACTGTGGAACAATGTATCATATATTGCAGTTTTCATATTATTTACATTACCCTTGTTCTATAAAATTGCTCTTTGATACTATTTTGTGAGCTTTTTTATTGTCGTTTCCTTAAGACTACCATGCCCTTTGCCTCCTAAATTGACACCACGAACACGCCAATCTTTAACAGCATTTTGCAAATCTGTCCCTAATCTCTTACTTCTTTACCGTGATTTACACATTCTTCCTTTTTAATTTCTACAGAAGGGCCATGAATTTTATTTTCACAGAGGTAATTAAATGTTTTAGCATCTCCATCTGATAAAATGGTAGTGTAGCGTAAACCATTATTTTTAGGGAAAGCCACATTTAAAGGGAAAATGAAAGATATGGGTTACGAAAATTAACCAAAACTCCTTAAATATTTATCAGAATGACACGAAATTTGGGTGGAATATTCTAGACATGTGAAGGAATAATTTAGAATAAAAATATGAAATTCGTCAATTTGGTCATTTTTCGACAAAATGAGATGTACCGAGTCCCCTTTCTTTTTTTAGTGCAATATTTTTTAGATATAAGTCAAATGATAGAAGTTATTTCTGAATTCTACAGAGTGCCGAAATTTCATTCAGAGAACTAAGGTTACGCCATAGCCATGATGTATGACTTGAAAAATAAATATCCTTGGAACTGAACTTTTTCAAAGAAATTTCATTCACTAAGATAAAAAAAAAAGGTCAGGTTTCACTACCCGGAATCGCCAGAAGTTGACTTACTGCCAAAAACTCGGTCGTATCTATAAGATTTTCAGGGAAAAAGCATGATAGAATTTTAAAAAAGGAATAATATTTGGAAAACAAAGATATGAAGAAACAGTTTCAGAAAGGGAATGAAATCTGTTTCTATTTATAAAGCCGTCAGAAAAACTGGCAGACTATATTCTTTTTCTTTATTTACCAACAAATCTGAACTTAATCATGTGTTCAAGTTTAAAGCTCATTCAGAAATAAGCACCACGATCATGTTTTGCGACACGAGGGGTAAACTGAACTGGTTTTACAGTTTAAAGGAGATTGATTCTTAACGGCTACAAAGACTTGTGCCACATGGAAAACAAAGCTGTAGACTAGGGTTCCGAAGATGTATTCAGAACGTGGTGGAATTGTCCGAACATAGAAAACGTGACTTTGGGCATGGGTTTTCTAAAACATCGAGGGTAAGACTTAGAATATCTAAAAATAACCATCATTGAGAGTGTTTTTCTGCTGGGCTAGCCTTATTTTATTCTTATTCATTTGTGAACATTATAAGGGTTTTTTGTTTAAAATTTATAATAGTTCCATTACCCATATTAATATTTATGAATAGGGGTTTTAAATGTTATTTAATATTTATAATTTAATAGAATGTTTAATATTTATAACTTTATCAATGTTATTCTGTTACTGAAAAATATTTTATGGTTAAAATATTTCGACAGATTTTGGTATGAAAAATAATAATATCTAAAATATTTATACTTTATAAAAACTTTTTTTTATTTAAGAGGCTAGAATGACGTAAGTTGCATATTTCAGAGATAAAAAAATATTTCCATTACACAATTCCTTCTATTGCAGGAAAAAAAAATTAGAAAAAATAAAGTTTAACTGACATAAATTATCCAGACAGATTTTAATATTGGCTAGACGTAAAAGAAAATCAGATTTTGAAAAGCATTTTTTTTCCTCTTTAGAAAGGAAAATTGAAGGATAAAAAAAATGCTAAGATTTAAAATTACGAATCAAAACAAAATTAAAAGCTGATTTCGAAAGAAGAAATGAAACAGGTGAACAAAAAACAGGAATGTTTAATGGCAGTTATGAAAATTTTCGTTCCTCAAAAATTAATTTAATATTTAGAAATTTTTAATTAATCTTAGAAATAGAAAATAAAGCATTATAGAAATAAAATTATGTTAAAAAGAAGGTTTCTAAAAAGTATTTACATAATGAAAGAACAAATTTTTATTTAACTTAAATGACATATAGAATAATTTCTTTCTTTTTTTTTTTTTTTGAAAGAGAAATATAAATTGTTTTAAATTTGCTTTAATTTGAACCAAAAGTAATTTGGGGCGTGCACTTATATGAATTAAAGAAAAATTACCTGTTGAATTTATATTCGAAATAATAATACATGAATAAACCTATAAAATTGCTTTAAAACATGAACCATTAACAAAATATAGCTTAAGTTGTATACGTATATAAAAATACGTAAGAAAATTATGAATTTCCTTTTATGTCACTCGTAAATATATCTTATATTCCGGATTATTTTGAATGGAGAAAGAAAGAACCGAAATCAATTAACTGTAGCCTGGAAACGAATTTTTTTTTTCCATTTAGTTTTCACAAAGTTAAATATATAATTTTTGATCCCAGCATATACGTATACTCACCACCAAATGATGGCATAAATATGAGGTTAAATATGAGCATAAATATGAGGTTACGTTTTCAAACATCAGTCTTGGAAAAATATCAACGAGTGTACCATCCTCCCATGCAAGAAAAACCAGTTTTTTCATGGCAGTGTGCCAAAATCAGGTAAGCACGAGATCTAAACTGAGTTTAAATTCTACTAACGTAAAATGAGGCT
The DNA here is from genome assembly GCA_907164885.2 of Dolomedes plantarius. Lineage (NCBI taxonomy): Eukaryota > Metazoa > Arthropoda > Arachnida > Araneae > Dolomedidae > Dolomedes > Dolomedes plantarius. Next base: position 55,070,816 of record OU015498.1, read on the forward strand.
CGCTGTTGGATCTTTGAAAGTTAGATATCAATTCTTAAAATGTTAGTAACATGGACTTGTGTAGATGAGAAAAACTATTCATTAATACAAGGAGTTTTCACAAGGCAGATTCTTTAAGAGAAATGTAAAGATTTGAGGCTATTGATTTTTATTTGCAAATTTCACCATCGAAAGTGATCTGTACAACTTACACAGATACTAGGAAAGATGATTACGTTATTAAAAAACAAAGTATACCTTAAACAAAAGAAAATATGTTTTATCAAAAGAAAATATTATTAATATGTTTTAACTTATTAATATCCTCTTTTTAAATATATATATATATATATATATATATATATATATATATATATATATGAGTTTGTGTGTAAGTAAACAAATGAACGCTATTGTCCTAAAGTTAATCATTGCAAGACACGTACAAAATAAAGTCTGTATCAATAGGAATGGCAGAAGTTTTTCTCTATACTGCCACACAACTAAGCAAATCTTAGTACAAATGGTAATTTTATCAGTGGGCGGCTCACTTACAGGTAGAAGACGCAAATCGCAATTCTATAAATACAGTGGATTCTAAAGTTCATACACAATGAACGCAGAGTGTGAAATTTCCGTTCCTTGCAACACCCTCGAAATGTGGAGGTGTCATTGTCAAATAGCTTCTGATGATGGCACAAAGATGTCCCGCTGAGCTTTGTTTTCGAAGGGTAGAATCATCGAAATGACAAAATCTGGACAGTCACAGACGCAAGTTTTTAGAGAGCGTACCTCAATCTATGGTGTGCTGAAGATTCTAAAAGTTCCTTTGAATACTATCTATCTAAAGTGTGGATGTTAAAAGAGAACCAGTATAAGATAGTATATCCTAAACCTTTCAGATGGGCCTGTACCTAGCATTACTTGCACGATGTCGAAGAGAGGTGTTTTCAAGGGAAAAAATACTTCTTAAAGGAGTTCAAGGTTTAAAGGAGTTCATCTGTTTGACTTCCTGAAGATTCTATCAAGCTAACGCTTGCGTACAGACAGAAGTGAGCTTCACAGTCGAGATCAGAACCTTAAAAATTGACTCAGAATTAATAAGGCAGTGTGTTCTATGCTGTATCTAGATTTATTTTCAGACTGAATCTCAGTGCACTAGTAGATAGAGACTTAGAACACTCTACTAGTACTATTTAGAGTTGGCAATTTGATGGTATAGGCGGGTATAACTTTGAACAGCTGGAATAAGTTCAGTATAGTTTAAACTTGAACTTTTTGGTAAAATGAACTCCTACGGTATTCTAAAACGCCATTTTCAAATTTTACGAGCTGCCTTAGGTACAAATTTCCTATTGATGCATTTTAATGCGCACGCTCATCGAATTCAACAGGTTGGAGATTTTTCTGTCTGAGATATTCAGCGAATGCAATAGCGGTAAAAGAAATGCATAGGTAGACACATATGTGTAAGCCATCAAAGAAGCGTGAGGCGCTCTAAAGAAATGAATTACTTTCCTTCAAGTCCATTCAAGCACCAGTAAAACAAAAATAGCTTGCAGATAGCTCAGTTGTACAAGGTTCTCTTTGTACAATGGTCTCAATTGTACAAGGTCCGCACAGCAGATGATCAGCGTCATAGAAAGAAAATAATAGCTCGGCCGCAAGAGGTCGCCACATTCTTTTTATCCGTATTTCTCTAGTTCTAGTGTTATCCATAAAAATTTACCTAAATTTTGTTTTGTTTCATTTTGCTAAACTAAAATGATGCTTTGGCATTTTTTTATTTTCAAAGTGCGTAATTTAAGTATTAGAATAACACTTGTTTACCTTAAAACACAAGCACACAAGGTTTTCATTCCAACATTTTGCTAACAAAATGTTCACAAGCCTGTAGATTATGCTTACCTTTAAAATGAAATGAATGTGAGAGTATGAAAAAAAGATTTGCATGCTTATAACTAAAAATCTGGAGCAAACTGTGGGTTTCCTCCCTCAACAGCTCGAATGTATATTTCAAAGAAAATAATATTTGTATAACATACTACTTTCAGTTATAAAGTTGTTCAAGCAATTTTATATTCATACACACACACACATGTAGATATATATATATATATATATATATATATATATATATATATGACATGACTTGAAAGTAGTTGCAGAATAATCTGAAAAAGTTCACTGTGCAAACGAAATATAGAAAATAGAAGACAACTGAAGAATCAAGGATCACAAACACTTCATGCCGATGTTGTGACGTTTATTCAAATAATAACTCACCAGTTCGGAATGCCATTGTTCAGCTAGCTCCCCTTCCACAAAAGAAAAAAAGTCTTAACCCTCTGAGATCCAAACTTCGTGTGTGTACTTGTTAAATCCTACAATCAGAGAGAGCCAGAGCAAAAACCCCGTGATAGCATGATTGCGGAAATCCTAGCGCGTGGTAGGCAATTGATTATCGAGGACTTCAGGAACGCGTGTTGAATGAGTCCGACCATGTGATCTCCACTGCAGGCTAGCTGAAAAGCACGTATTTATAATAAATCTTGGGGTAGCGTGATGCAATTGTCCTTAAACCCCTGCTCTTCGAAAACAACAACTCTTCCGGAATGCGGAGCTCAGTATAGCAATGTTAGTGAACCATTCTTTTTCTTAAAACCCTGAATGTCTGAAAACTGATAAAAGTTCTCGAATGGTTTTAATTACGTTAATTGGTTTTCTTTAGGTTTGACATATATATATATATATAATATATATATATATATATATATATATATATATATATATATATATATATATATATATATGTATATATATATATATATATATATATATATATATATATATATATATATATATATATATAGAGAGAGAGAGAGAGAGAGAGAGAGAGATACGTGTGTATAATGCAGTTAAGGGATTATTATTCCATCATATATAACTGCGAATGAATTTCAGAACTCAACAAACGAAGCTGCAGTTGCTGTTCATGATTAATTACCTACCGAATAATTAATAATTTTAAGGAATATTTCATTGCAGTTTTACGGAAAATATTTTTCTATCTATAATTATTCAGGAATAAATTACTGAACTACTTTGAATTTTCTTTATGAGACATGGCATATGTATTAAAGTAATATCTAAATACTAGTATTAACGGAGTGAATTAGCAACCCAGTGGTAGACGTTGATAACATTACTTATACCGGGGAAAAATTTAAAATTCGAATAAAGGAACAAAATTTGACTGACGTAAGCGTTTCGCAGCGGAAACCGAATTTCGGCGTCAGCGTTTAATAATTTTTAGACAGAAACGAGGAATATTTCAAAGTTAGCTCTATTTTCCCTTCCAAGAATGTCGGAAAGACTTAAAATGGATATTACACTTGAAAAAAAAATGTGAGGGAGGATTTTGTCCAAAGTAACAAAACTTGCAGAAAGTACACATGTCTCTTTTTAGAATTGACATAAATTATATTGCATTGAAAGTAATTCTATGCATCACATAACAAGGATTTTGATTTTTTTTTTAATTCCTTCAAAAACTCAAGACTGAAGGTAATTTTCTCCATAGGTTAGCATCGAGGTGAGTGAATCCAATAGGGTTAATACACAGCAGCCATAATCGTAACCAAAAAATTAGCAGTGAAAGGATATTACCGTCATAAAATTTATTTATTTTTTAAATTTAAACTATTCAGAGAAAATCTGGTATAATCAGTTTTAAACGCTCAAAAAATTCCTTTAGTGGACGAAATGTATAAAATGAATTCTGTTGCAATGTGCAGAAAAGTTCAGGCTATCTGAAAATATAATTTTTATTGGAATATCAGCATTTATGTAGCTGTGAATAGTAGGCTAATTTTTCTCCATAGGTAAACATCGAGGTGAGTGAACGCAATAGGGTTAATACACAGCAACAATAATCGTAACTAAAATATTTGCAGTGAAAGGATATTACCGTCATATAATTTATTTATTTTTTAAATTTCAACTATTCGGGGAAAAATCTGGTATAGTGTGTTTTAAACGTTCATAAATTCCTTTAGTAGACGAAATGTATAAAATGAATTCTGTTGCAATGTGCAGAAAAGTTCAGGCTAACTGAAAATATAATTTTTATTGGAATATCAGCATTTATGTCGCTGTGAATAGTAGGCTAATTTTTCCCATAGGTTAACATCGAGGTGAGTGAATGCAATAGGGTTAATACACAGCAACAATAATCGAACTAAAAAATTAGCAGTGAAAGGATATTTCCGTCATATAATTTATTTATTTTTTAAATTTCAACTATTCGGGGAAAAATCTGGTATAGTGTGTTTTAAACGTTCATAAATTCCTTTAGTAGACGAAATGTATAAAATGAATTCTGTTGCAATGTGCAGAAAAGTTCAGGCTAACTGAAAATATAATTTTTATTGGAATATCAGCATTTATGTCGCTGTGAATAGTAGGCTAATTTTTCCCATAGGTTAACATCGAGGTGAGTGAATGCAATAGGGTTAATACACAGCAACAATAATCGAACTAAAAAATTAGCAGTGAAAGGATATTTCCGTCATATAATTTATTTATTTTTTAAATTTCAACTATTCGGGGAAAAATCTGGTATAGTGTGTTTTAAACGTTCATAAATTCCTTTAGTAGACGAAATGTATAAAATGAATTCTGTTGCAATGTGCAGAAAAGTTCAGGCTAACTGAAAATATAATTTTTATTGGAATATCAGCATTTATGTCGCTGTGAATAGTAGGCTAATTTTTCCCATAGGTTAACATCGAGGTGAGTGAATGCAATAGGGTTAATACACAGCAACAATAATCGAACTAAAAAATTAGCAGTGAAAGGATATTTCCGTCATATAATTTATTTATTTTTTAAATTTCAACTATTCGGGGGAAAATCTGGTATAGTGTGTTTTAAACGTTCATAAATTCCTTTAGTAGACGAAATGTATAAAATGAATTCTGTTGCAATGTGCAGAAAAGTTCAGGCTAACTGAAAATATAATTTTTATTGGAATATCAGCATTTATGTCGCTGTGAATAGTAGGCTAATTTTTCCCATAGGTTAACATCGAGGTGAGTGAATGCAATAGGGTTAATACACAGCAACAATAATCGAACTAAAAAATTAGCAGTGAAAGGATATTTCCGTCATATAATTTATTTATTTTTTAAATTTCAACTATTCGGGGAAAAATCTGGTATAGTGTGTTTTAAACGTTCATAAATTCCTTTAGTAGACGAAATGTATAAAATGAATTCTGTTGCAATGTGCAGAAAAGTTCAGGCTAACTGAAAATATAATTTTTATTGGAATATCAGCATTTATGTCGCTGTGAATAGTAGGCTAATTTTTCCCATAGGTTAACATCGAGGTGAGTGAATGCAATAGGGTTAATACACAGCAACAATAATCGAACTAAAAAATTAGCAGTGAAAGGATATTTCCGTCATATAATTTATTTATTTTTTAAATTTCAACTATTCGGGGAAAAATCTGGTATAGTGTGTTTTAAACGTTCATAAATTTCTTTAGTAGACGAAATGTATAAAATGAATCCTGTTGCAAGGTGCAGAAAAGAATCTGCAAATACCATTTTTATTGGATTATCAGCCTTTATGTATCTATGAATAGTAGACAAATTTTCTCCATAGGTTGACTTCAAGGTGATCGAATCCAATAGAGTTAGTACATATCAGTCATAATAGTATCCAAAAAGTATTAGCAATGAAATGATATTACCGTCATATAATTCATTTATTTGTTTGGGAAAACATTTTGTGAATCCATAAATATATTATGTAAACATTCACACGGGGCCAAAAAATTAAAACAACCTGACACATTTGCACAAAACATCCTCAGCCATACTTACTAATATCGCAGAGAGGGTAATGAAAGTGGAAGCTAAGGTCATACACAAAACAATTTAATGTATTTCAAAAGAAATAGTCGATAAAAACGCATTTTGAAGGACTTTGAACTGTGCGAATATAATTAAATATCCTGACGTCTGCAATTACGAAATTAGGAGAGCAGCTGCACTTGCGATATTTTACGCGAAACAGAATTTACGGTTTCTCAGAGAGAGAAGCGGGAAAATATACGTTGCGGTAGTAAACAATGACTTAACTCTTGAACAGAGACAGAAATTGCGAAATTTGTGTAAATTAACATACGGGAACGAGCACTTCAGGTTTGAAAGAAAGGGAATCAGAATCCAAATGTTATGGTGCTAAAACTACTTATTACATCACATTATCCTGACTTCTCCAGTGTTCGATACAAGAATTAGAAAAGCAACTAAATTATCAAATTTTCAAGGGCAGCAGCTTTTATAGTTTAGCAAAGAATAAAAATAGAAATAAAAATACCATACAATCATCAACAATGGCTTCGTGGTAAAATTGGCATAAGAATTGCCAACTTGAAATTAATAAGGTAAAATTTTAAGTTTCGAATTAAAGAAATTTAGAATAATAATTTATTTTATCTTACTGCATGAAAATGGAATGAATAGTACGTTCGTTTCTAAAATTACGACTATATTGAATCGCTTAGGGCTTACTTAAAAGAAATTTCGTCTTTCTTTATTCCGTTTTCCCAAATATTACTTCTCCGTATTTTTAATTGTAATAAATTCTCAATATTTCGATAAAATTCATGGAAAAGGCAAAAATTGTACGTCAAAGAAATTATTTTTTTTTTCTGTGCTGTATACTTTAAGCACATTTAATTATGTAAATTTCTTTAAGATTTAAAAATTATCTAATTCTCTCTAATCTGTCATTCTATGTTATGTTTAAGTCCGTCGTTACGTGTGTTGCTTCCGCATCTTTATTTTTTCTAAACAAGATAGCACTGAATGCACTTATAAATATCTATTTAGAAATTTTGATTAGATTCCATAAGAACCGAGATTCCTATGACAGTATAATCTGGTAATAGGCTTAAAATGAAATATTCAATCTTGATAGAGGGGAGTATAGAGGATTTTGGGAGAAATCAATATCCTCTTAGGCATGATTTTAAATTCACAGTAATTCTGAAAGTGACATACAGAAATTGTTTTACAGAATGCTTTGAAATATGCCCCCATGTTACATTTTTAATTTAACATCGACTTTTAAATTTATTGAAATGGTACATCAGCCTTCAATATCGGAATGTAAAGTTAACATTGACATTTGACTTTCGTCAAAGAAGCATTTAACATTAAAAAAAATTCCTTTGGTTGTTTCCTCGTTTATTTCCCTGCTGTGACCATTTCATAAGTAGTAATTTCTCTATTTTATTCAAAACTAGATGAAAACCCGCACTTCGCTACGGAGTACATTCAAATTAAATACAACGGTCAATGTATTCAATTAATGCCAATAAATATATATATATATATATATATATATATATATATATATATATATATATATATATATAATAAATACGACGATCAATATATACAATTAATGTACAAAATATATATATATATATTTATAAAAAAATCGTAAGGGATATTTTTATAGACAAAATGTCCAGTTGTCTGCAGCATTAGCAAGAAAAAAATTTTTTTTTTGTCTATTTAGTTGTTATACACGTGACTATGAATTTATTTAAAGTACCAGAAAAAGAAATCACGTGATCGGCATTTAATAAATTGAATTCTAAAAATTAATCTTTAAAAATTCACCAAAAATCAGAAAATGGAGGTAAAGATTCGAAAAAGATCTCAATTTAAAGTCATTTTTATGATCTTTCTCGTGGTATAAATTTTATAACGCTCAATTTATTATTTTAAATGCAAACTTAAAAAAAGTTACTAAAACAGCTTAAAAATTTAATTTAAAAAAATCTAAGAAGAATTTTTCAAAAATCTTTCTTAGTGCACCCGTACACTATAAGAAGAATCCCCATGCAAAAATTCAGCCCTTTAGGTCCAGCGGTTTGGTCTGTGCGTTGTATGTCAGTCAGTGAATGAGTCAGTTACGGAACTGTTTCATATATATAGATAGAACATTTTGTTTTGCGAAGTTCCTTCACTGACGCTCGGCTTTTTGTTTGATACATGAAGTAACTTAACATACCACTTGTTATAATATCATCCATGACTTTCGTTAGAACTCGACAGTCGAAAAATTAACAAGCTATTATGTTTCCAAAAAGAGGGATGATGTTACAGTAGATTCAAATAAAGATACTATATTGCACGTTGAAGATCCCTTCGCTGTGGTGTGTCCATCTTAATGAGATCAGTTTGAGAAGAGAAAAACACAACGTGCTCCCTTTATAGCCATTTTAATATCACTTGTTTCTGCTATATAACTATGGCCGAATGACTAGAGCGCTGACTTTCGATACCAGAATATGTGGGTTCGAGTCCTACCTTTGACATGGATGTTTGTAGCCTTTCGTAATCGGCTTTAAGTTGCAGGTTTTAATCATCCCTCATGTAGGAAAAAAAAGACCGTAGAGCTCTCAACCAGATGAAACTGATACATGACTCCAAATCCATTATAATGAAGAGATGGTAGAACATTGTATTTGGTAATGTAAACAAATGTCAAATAATTATAATCTCGCTCTTATAAAATGGGCTTGCTGGAACTGCCAATGATATTCATTGGAATAATTATCCAATGAATGTACTAATCAAACAATATACTAAATAAACTTTCAATGTACTAGACGAACTTCCATTGTACTAAATCAGGGATTCCCAATGGGGTCCAAACGGACCACTTGGGGGTCGATGGAAGTTTAAAAAAGGGTCTATAGTAATCAAGGGGTCTATGATAATTTTTTCTGTTTTAAAATTTAATTTAATTTTTTTGGAATACAATTATTAGATAATTATATCCGTTTTAATTTGTATAAATGCAGATTTGCATAGGGAAGAGTGATCCACCCATCTAAAGTCGAATGTCATGATGCTTTTGTTAAAACAAACATACCAAAAATAATGCTTCTCGTTTTTTAATTTCATATCCATTACTGCTGTTTGAATTCAAAGGCAAATTCAAACAGTGGAGCAAGAAAAAGAGGGTGTTTTTTAAGTAGTAATTCTTATGTACTTGCCAACCTTTTAAGCTGCAAAATATTAGGAGGTATATGTAGTACTATCAAGACGATCAATAACTACAGGATGAGGGACATCAATGAAAAAATATTTAAAGATCCTTCCCTTTTTCTCAAATAAAACGTAATGCAAGATCAAAGAAAAGGGTGCTTTCAACCTTTGACGAGCGACCACATGAAATTTCTTTCTTGGCTTTCTAAATTTAGCGAGGCATTTCTTTACGGAGAGTGACCGCAGCTGAAAACTAATCGCGGGAATGACTATGTCCCCACTAATGTCATTCTTTTCAAAATAAAATGATGGATGGCCTTAAAGTTGAAAAGAGTGTGGGTGGAATCTGGAAATATGAGAAGTTCTTAACGTATATGGGAAAATTAAACTAGAGACATGCTTTGTGATCCATCTTTGCAGTACTGAAAAACGATTAAAAGACAAATTCGTAGCAAATTTAATGTCAGAACCCACAATACGCGCTTTGGATGAATGAATGAATATTAATATTCTTTTTCCAGAAACAAAGTTAAACAGTATCATGGGTTTACCATGGAACCATAAGCCCGTGACCAAATATCATTGGTAAACCATGGAACTAATTGCTTATTTTCGTTGTTATTAAACGCTTAAATTTCCAAGTTATATCTTAAAATAAATAGGATATGACGGCTATTAGTATCCATTAGACGTAATTGCAGGTTAAATACAGTAAATAGGTATTGTTTTAGTTTATATGTAATGATACATTTAACCGAAAGAAACAAGACTCATTTTCAAATCATTATTTTACGGATGATTGCTGACAATAACTATAGCCTTGAAATTGAATCTAATGAAGTTTCATCAGCAAATAAGTTATTTTTGAGGAAAATTGCTGGCTATAATTTCTATTCATTTGATTAACTTTTTTAAAATTTATATAATAAAAATTATGAAAGAAATAATTGAAGTAAAACACTGGTTTATTGCATCATTTTATTAAAATAATTAGAGTAATTCTCTTACAGCCCACATGTTGTAACACGGAGAAGAGGCATTAAGCTCCAAAAAGAAACAAGAGAATAATGCATTATCAGTATTTAAATGAATTAATATCAATAATGACACTTGCTTAATATTCTTAACTGCCAAAGACATATTTTTTTTTATTCGTTTGATTCTCCTCCTTTTCAATAAATCATCTATCGTAATTGAGCAAGATTTCATATCACAGATAGCAAGTTTCTTACATATTAAACGGCTTGGGTGGGAGTTTTTACCATTTGTTGCCTGTAAAATAACGACATAGTCCAAAAGGATGGTACGTTTCTAATTTTCTTTAGCTATGTAACATAACGATTAATATAAAGGTCTGGACTCCACAATTTTCTTCTGAAACCTGAATCGATACCAGGTCTTTTCAGCTTGAATCAGATGCATCAGCAATTTAACTACTTAGACGTTCTCAGATAGTTCACTAGACCTTCATTGAAATGTAAGCATGCAAGTTTTGTTTGTTGAACAATGTATACATGAGAGAAAAGTACTACAGGGTGCTTCAAAAAGAATCACCCGATTTGAAATGAGTATATTATTAAAAATATTGAACATAGAAACTTAAAATTAGTTTTATATTACATGGCGAATCATAATTTTTTTTTAAAAACAAAATTAAAGGTGCTCAATATGCCCACCTTTGGATGCACGACATATGTCTATACGGCAGGCAAATTCGTCCCAAACTTTTGCGAGCATGTCTGCATACACTACTTCCATGGCTGTTATGCATACACAGACAACCCGTGTATTGGAATTGTTTATACCACCGCCTAATGCTCTGAGAGGTAGGAACTTCAATCTACCAGGGTTTTGTCGACGAAAATCACGCTGAACAGTTGTTACGGACTCACACTTCGCAAAGCGTAGAACACAAAATGATTTTTGTTGGGCAGTCGCCATCTTTACAAACACTGAAGCGGCAGGCGAAGGAATAGCGTTAGCCCGTCTGCACACGGAGCAACTCAAAAGAAACTGATAACCGACTCAAATCACAAACCAGTCCGTGATGAGTCGCAACCTACGTAATTGAATGGAGCCACGCACACGGCGCAACTGGTTACAAACCCGTCGGACGGGTTCAATTACATAGGTTGCGACTCATTACGGACTGGTTTGTGATTTGAGTCGGTTATCAGTTTCTTTTGAGTTGCTCCGTGTGCAGACGGCCTTAGCGCTACTTGTCGGCAACTGCGTGAAACTCAAGATTTCCCTCTTTCTGACTATACATTATTGGATCAAAACGGATGAAAAGATGAATAGTTATGATTTTTTTAAAATCGTATGATTCTTTTTGAAACACCCTGTATAACAATGAAAGTAATCACCCAAGTAAGTTATCGTTGTTTAATACAAACTACTTAATGGTCGTGTTTTATCATTAAAATAATTACGAATTGCATGTTATTACGTTACTATCACATATATTTCAGAGTGCACCGTGAATATGGTCGCTGTTACCATGGTATTACTTAAGCCGAAATATTGTTCTTCTGAAAAAAAATGCATCTCGGGTTCTTAATATTTGATATACTACATAAAATCAAAACTAAACATTCATATTCTTGAAGTACGAATTCGATTTTATAATAAGTTGCATGTTATACCATCTATAATTATAACTTTTGTTAATAAGTTTAATAGAAGCCAGGGGATGCAATGATCAAAGTGGGATTGTGGACGTTATGAAAATACGAATGAATATATATATATATATATATATATATATATATATATATATATATATATATATATATATATATATATATATATACAGTTGGCTCTCTGTTTAACTACGCTCTACTTAACGACGATCTCTATTTAAAGACGATATTTCCCAGTCCCGGCCCCTCCGACGTTATGGGAAATGTTATTTTTTCACAAATTCTGTTTAAGGGCGATCTCTACTTAAAGACGATTTTTCACGGTCCCTTGAAAGTCGTTAAATAGAGAGCCAAGTGTATATATATATATATATATATATATACGTATATATTTATATATATATGTGTGTGTGTGTGGTGTGTAACAATAAAGGCTTTTACACGCACGATACACTTTTAACTTTAAACCACGAAGAGAAAATGGGTTCACGTAATAGGTAGGCGAGGCCAGAGTGGTAATATTTTTTAACAAACCGATTCAGGAGATGGTAGTATTGAACGAAATAAACACTCTATGAAAACACAGGAACACGTTAAACAGCTGAACTCATTTATTCCATGGAATTAAACTTCAAGACGGCGACATGAAAGAGATGTACACTACAAAGCGAAATGGCACAAAATGACACTGACGAAATGGACGCAAATAAGCCAGCCACAGGAATCTTCTGCCGGGACTTCTGAATACAGATTTTACATCGTAGAGTTTTCGGAAGCAGTCCGCCGACAAGTGACAGAGGGACGCGAGAGACAAGCAAAGAAGTAACGAAGCAGAGAGAAAAAAGCCCCGCACAACCCTTGCTGTGGCTTAAATAAACTTCATGAGGTCATTGTCACATGACTCTTGCACTCTGCACCCGTTTGCCAGAAGCCCCTACGCCAGTGTTCTGGGCTCAGAGTCCCGTGGCTTGTTATATAAGTTTTGGCGCCCACGGGACTGGGGTTTAAGAGATGATATATTAATTGTCTACTTTTGTATTCAGGATACTCTCAATTCCTTTGTTCTTAAAACGAAAATAGCTTGCTTACGCCAAAGTAATTTTAAAGGGAATTAAAACGAATTTTGGAATTTGGAAAAGGTTTTTGGTTTTGTATGTTATATATGTGTGTGTGTATGTGTGCTGTTGTTGTTGCTGTTTCTAATGTCCCCTGGTCGGAAGTTTTCCAGACAAGGTCCATATAGGCTAGCGGGCTGAGGGATGCGGCTCATCAGTGTGTATGTATGTGCATATTATATCGATTATTTTTCATGCACAATATACAATTCAAAAGGCTTAAAGTTGATGCTAAAGTATAGCGAATTGTTTCACTCGGCCTTTCGACACTGTATCAGGAAAAAATCAAATAATTTTCTCTCCGAATTTTAATTCTGCAACTTAAATAAGGTCTTATAATGTAACGGCACTGGTCTGAAATCTAAAAGAAGTTAGAAGTATCTCATTTATGGGAATTTTCTAGATAAGGTTTTCTATTTCTGTTATGCGAAACCTTACTTTCCTTTCACTAGAATAAAGCAGAAGTTCTTTCCCTGCTTCAGAAACTCTCCCTTTACAGGGATTATTTTTCAGCGGAGGGTAAAGAGTTTTTTTTCTGTTAAAATACCACGTTTGACGTATTTCTTTGTGGAATTCGCAGAAATATCTCTGTGCTCATAGAACGGGAAGATATTACACTCCTAAGAAAAAACTTTCATTCCACTAATTTCATGTGTTCAAAAAATCGAAAAAATGTTTAATCGATTCTTTTAATATACTTTGATACGTATTTTGAACAGAGAGCATGGCATTTAATATTTTTTTTTACTTTTCTATGTTAGTGGAATATCAGTGAGTTGTTATGCTTTTGTCGAAGACATTCAGGTATTTCACATTACGTTAAGACTTAACTTACATTGAAAGAAGGCAAAAGACGTAAATAACTTTACGTAATTACGTTTCGTAAATAACTGCGGTTGTACAAAAAGCCAAAATTGGAATTAAAATGTATAATAAAACATTTGTTATGTGCATTCCAGACATTTTATTGCGAAATGGAAACTGGATACTTAAACGATTTTTATGCTTGTGTCACTTGCTAGCCAAAAGCACCCAAAGATAGAAAAATACTCTGAAATTTTTTTTATCGCGTTTTAAATCTGACGAACCAAGGATTCTTACCTTATGCCTATACAAGCATGGTGGTAGCAACTGAAAAACGCTTTGACCGACTGTCATGGAATGACATTGTTGCTTGAAAAATAATTGAAACAATCGTTTTGAACTTTCAACATTACAGAGGGAAAATGGCTTAATCCCTGGTAGACAATTTGAAAAGTTTTTCTTAATTAGCATATAGAACTTTTTTGCAAAAGTTTTGCACTTCGCATTGCTTTGTATGTAAGTTTTGGGGATATTTTAATAGATAAGTAACTTGTACGGTAACTACCCCATAGGCACTCATTAACAGAATTTGACGACCTATACATGGATATAAAGTCAAATATAACATTGGAAGCCAAATTACATCAATTCTCCACCTTTAACGAGAGATAATAGGGGAGAACGTTTGCCGTGGAGAAGTATACACAACAAATGGACAACGCAGTAAACATCATATGTGTGTTCGTGCATTGTTTTATTTCTCTTGTGTCATTTAAAGCATCGGTGAATCTAGTATGAACTTAATACTGTTTGACAGTACCAGAAATGCTTTAGATGAGGCAGAAATAGAGATCATAACGTCTTCCTGCATCTTAAGAAAGTTAGTCTTTAAAGTGAAGTTTGTAAGGAACAAGAGAAAAAAAAAACAGCGACTACAACACAGAATTGCAATGAGACTTTCCTTCATCACATTTTATCGTTTCTCGCTGCGTTTGATCTAAATTTCATCTTTATACTTAACTAGCGGCCCGTACCAACTTTGTCCGGGTTGAACAAAATATTATACCAATAAATTTCCAGTTGATAGCCAATAAATTGTAAATCTTTTTTTACCTTGATAATAACATAATAATACCTTAAATTAATTTTACGTTAGTTAATAACTAAAATAAATTTTTTAAAAGAAAAAGGCGTGCCGGAGAACGGCTAGGTTCGATCCGCTAGCGTCAGAACAGAAGTCCACCGCGATAGCACCACGCTAAGGATCGTTGAAATCTTCGGAACAAAAAGCGGTAGAAGACAGTAGCGGAAACAATGGAGATTGTTAGGATTAAGCCCCAAACTTTATTTCTACTGATCAGATATACATAATATATAGCCTATGTCCATCTGGAATAATGTACCTTTCAAACTGTGAAAGAATTTTTCAAACAGGTGCAGTGGTTCTGGAGATTACCCTCCCCGTACAAAATCGCTCTCTCTTTATATGTAAGTATAGATAGCCCCACGCTAAGGATCGTTGAAGACTTCGGCACAAAAAGCGGTAAGAATGGAGATTGTTAGGATTAAGCCCCTAACTTTATTTCTACTGATCAGATATACATAATATATAGCCTATGTCCATCTGGAATAATGTACCTTTCAATCAGTGAAAGAATTTTTCAAATAGGTGCAGTGGTTCTGGAGTTTACCCTCCACATACAAAATCGCTCTCTCTTTATATATAAGTATAGACATGCCCGTCAACATTCACAAGCATATTTTGAAACAATGTAGGGCAGTTGCATATATAGGACCCTGGATGATATGAACTGGAATCCACAAATAAAAATTTTCAATGACCGTTGAAAGCACGGAGACCAGTTAAAGACACTTACCGACTCGCTTACTCAAATGTTTCTCTTATAGCCGATTAGAGAGTCAAGATTTTGATACAAAGCCTTGTAGTGCAGTGAACTTACTAATGTAAGCTTATTGAAAACAGCAAACTGATGTTTCTTGGGATTTACAGTGGATTAAGTCCAGGGATACAAACTGACATTATTAAAAGGGCAAGCTTTCCCTGAAACTCCTATTTTTTTTCTCAATGTCAATATATGGAGTGAATACGAATGACTGCATTGCAGTAAAGTAGGAAAAAATCAGAAAACCTCGTAGATTGAGTGCCATTAATTTAAATATATTTTATTAAAAACTTTGTCCATTTAACTTCGTTGCATTTGTCATCACAACGTTGAGAATAAAGAAAGCTAAAACTCGTTTGCATTAAATTTTTAACAATTGAAATTACTTTGGTAACTAAATAAACATAGAAAAACCTTATTTTTTTTGCTACCAATCTCCTCTCTGTTTCACTTTTTATGCTGAAAGATAAGTTATCCCTAAAATGATATACTGAAGGGAAAGTCAAGAAAAGTAAATTATGACACAAAGAAGAACCTCTGTTAAAAAAAATGGAAAAAGCCAGAATAAACTATATCCCTGATTCTTATGAATTTTTGAAGTGAATATTTCGTTTCAGTTTTACAGAACCTTATTTTACGTATCCGATAGCAAGGAAAAAGATCCCTGCAACAGGAATTCTTTTTCACTTTCTATTTGTCACCAGAGAGTGGAAAGGAATTTTTTTCCTGTTAATGTACCACGCTTGACTTTTCTCTTTCTGAAGCTTGTATAAAAATCTTCCGTATTCTCGAGGAAAAGGGAAAGGCATTAGACTCCGCTGCAAAACACTTTTTAAAACTTGGATACGCAAAAATTGACGAAAGAAGTCCTTTTTTTTTTAAATTTCTCCGTTAAAATGTTTCAACTTAAAGCAGACCTTGAACCACATATACTCACGCAGTGGCTATTTTCTTGTATTTTACTAGCATTTTTAGCCAGATTTTCGCCAATTTATTGAACAGAAAGTTTGTGAAGGAATAGATAGTATCAGGTGGAGGACTAGAATATTCTAGTAGTCATCAATCACTTCATCCCCTTTCCAGCAAAACACCGACATCACTTAAGTACTATATTCAGTCTCAGTTCAAATGATTCCATATATTTCTGCCAAGGTCGGTAAAGCATGATGGAATGCCCATGCGGCTTGTAAAAAATAAAGCAAATGCAAATACATGCATTGTATATGAAATTTTTTCAGGTACTTTGATATTTTACGCTTTTTTTATTCTATTGGTATATATTAAATTTTTTTCTTCCCGATGTTACAGACTACTGAGAAATCCTTGGTGTAGGGATAAAATTCCATATATTGGCTGGGCGCTGGCCTTCGATACTACAGTCTGTCGATTCGAGTCCCAGAATTGGCATGGATGTTTGTAGCCGTTCGGAATCTGCTTTAAGCAGTAGGTCCCGGTCTAATTAGCCCTCGTGTAGCAAAATATGACCGTAGCGCTCCAAAACCAAACCAAACCATATATAAAATCTATTTTTAATAGAGAAAAGGATTTTATTTTCTACAAAGAGTTTAGTACGTCAAAATGCTTTTAAACTCCTTTTAAACTTGTTAGAATCTCCTCAAAACATTCTACTACTAGAATTAGTCAAGTTATATTTGCAAACATGCTGCATGTATAGAAATAGCGATCCATAACCAATCTTGGTAATCTCTGTCAAGGTTTTTTATGTCTGTATTGTTAAAAATATTTAGGAGATTGAATAGTAATTTTTACTGAAAACATTAATATACAAATCTAATGCATTTCGAGGTGGCGTCTCTATACACGCTATGCTGAGTAAGTTTTAATTTCCATTTTCAACAGTACTGATAACCCCATATTTTCATAGGCTTGCGAAATTTCCATAATTTTGCCTCCCTAAATTT
Source organism: Dolomedes plantarius (assembly GCA_907164885.2). Taxonomy (NCBI): domain Eukaryota; kingdom Metazoa; phylum Arthropoda; class Arachnida; order Araneae; family Dolomedidae; genus Dolomedes; species Dolomedes plantarius. The sequence continues at coordinate 55,088,264 of OU015498.1, forward strand.
GTTATCTGTAATATTACTTGTACGTGGAGAAATTATAGATTTAATTCCTTTCGTTTCTGGACGAAATAATATGGGCGGTTTATATAATAAAATTATGGAAATCGTTTGGTTAGTCTCTGGTATTACTGGAAACCTTAGATAAAAAAGAAAATTTTATAAAAGATTTTCATATCAATCAAGTGGTTTTCATTTTTTTTTCGCTAGAGAAGTTTCCTTCTGAACTATGCGTTGCTGAGAGTGTTTAGATGCAGCAATATGCTATGGGCCATCTGGCTTAACTTTTTTTTGCCATTCTGGGGGTTAGCTTGATTGCAGCCTGTAGTGAAATAGAGAGTGTTTACTGGATCAATTTGCTACATTTTACGACTCCTAATAGTAAAATACCTAAGCCTAAACTCGAGAATGGTATTCTATCAAATGAAGTAACCGGGGGATGTTACGAGCTCTAATTTTGTAATACTAAACCTCTATTCTCCCCCTTTCTCTTTGGTCGGACGATTACCAAATGACTAGGGCGGTGGTACTAGAATATGTGAATTCGCGTCACACACACTACTGGGGTAAATGTTTGCGTCCATTCGGTAGTCTAATTAGGACTCTTGTAACAAAAGACAACCGTAGCGTTCTCCGTCAACCATTTGGTTTTTGACGCTATTGACAAAAGGCCTGTACACTTTTTATTAATATTTATTGACATTCAGTTGTAAATTCTTTCGAATGCGAATTTTCGTGATATGTTGGACTGTAGTCTAATCTTTCTTAGAACTGAAAAATTTTAGACTCTAATAATCAAGATCTTAAAATCACAAAAGCGCCAAAAAGTCTAAAAATATCCTAATTTAGATATTTTTTATCATTCAAAGTAGATTCCATCTTCTGAATGGAATCATAACAGAAAAACAGGCTTAAAATAAGCTTCTGTGACTGCCTTTAACCCAAATACTTTGTATTTGATAAGGGCAGAGTAGATTATTTTACCTTTTCATAATTAAATATTTGTTGACCTCTTAACAGGATGAATGCTGACTGATAACCCCATCAGTCAGCATTCTTACATACCCAAAAGTAAGTAGTTTTGTAAGACTAAATTAATGTACTTTTTTAGCATAGCTCAATGTAACAATTAATGTACTGTGTTAAGCATACTTCAATGGTGATAAAGATTATTCTATAACGTGTTGACAAGCACGCGAGATTCACTGGCCTGAAATAGTTACCCTTATGAGACAGTTTAAGATTCAAAAGAAGTTAACCTCTTTAAATTACGGTGTCAAAATGGGGATTCAAAAATAAATCAGCTTTCTTTAGCCATGCCAAAATTAACTCAACCACACAAAACTATTAAAATTATTAAATGATATAGGATAAAATAGATTTCATAAAAAATTAAAGGCATAACATACTATCTGCCATATTTATCCGAAAAAGTTGAGCGAGTAAAAGTTATCTCGGAGAGCAAAGTAGCATTAGTCCAAAATTCTAACAATTTAAAGGTATCACATTTTTGTGACTCCTCCATATAAAGTTTTCTATTTCCAATATCGAAAGCTTGATTTTTCAGTTACCGAGAATAAAGCACTAGTTCTTTTTCGGTTCGAAAAAGCCTCTGCTTTACCCGGATTATTTTTCACTCGGACACTGAAAAAAAAAATTGTAAAATATTGAAAAAATATTTTTTTTTATTCTAGAGCAACTTATTTGCGGCTTTTTTTATACGGGGATTTAAGAAATAATTTTTTTGGTAGATGTGGAAAAGCATTGGTGTATTACACACCCTTGAAAAATACTTTTTCAATTTCCGATAACCCTAGATTTCGGGAAGTTAAAGAATATTTTTACAGTCGTTATGTGCATTGAACCTTCTGTAATAAAATGCTAGATGTACAATTTTTGTAAATAAATGGTAAGAGATGTAGAAACGAAGTTTAAAACCCAACTAATGATTAAATGATTCAAGAAATAGGTCACGGAATTAATCAGAATTTATGTGGATGACTCACTAAACCATGAAATTTTACGACTAAGAACTCATTTTGAAAGTCATACAAACTTTTAAATTTCGATATGTCGGTTTCTTCCGACACAATATTAGTGTGGATTAAACCATAATACTTAGATGTGTTTCGGTGCTGTTTTGGTCAGAAGAAAATTGCTTATTTGCGTACACTGTTGACTGCCAGATGGAATATTACTTCTGATTATATGAAGGCCTTATTTGAATAGTGGTCCAACTCCACTTTAAAAAAAATGGAGTTAGCCTCACTTTCATGTTCATACAAGTCATTTCTATCTTATTTTAAAACTGGTACACATCCAGCTTATATCTGCTGCCAACAGAGAGCATTACGAATCAGACTTCAGCAGTCATTTCTCAGCACTCATTAGACTTTAAAAGGATAAGGAACCTTCAAACTCAAAATTTTTAAATTTCAATTTTTAACTCTATATACAGAACGAGAATATTTAATATTCTTTTTGACAACACTTAAAACCCTTAGAATTCAAAATAAAGAGAATAATGTTTTTCAAAAAAAAAATTAAAAAATACGAGCATTTTTCAAAATGCTCCTTGCGCATTCCATATCATTTAAAAACCTTCAATTTTTTAATATATAACAAAATTTTGCATTAAACTCTTTTTTTGCACAAATCAAAAGTCAATTTTTTTTTAATCTGGCTGTTATGTTTTTATTTTTTTGCATGTTTCTACTTTATTTCATGGTCTACAAATTTGAAAAATATTTGTGGTTTCAAAGAATGATGCACAGTTTTGTAACAAATACTTTCATTAACAACCCTGAGAAATTTCGATAAAATCAGAAGAAAATTATGGCTCATGGAGCATTTTGAACAGTGCTAGCAATTTTGAATAATTTTTTGAAAAACAGGGCTTATTCCTCACCAAAATATTTATTTGTGAATTCTAAGTGGTTACAATGTAGGAAAAATTATTATTTTCATTTTGTATATAGAGTAAAATATTGAAAATTTAAAATAACGATGTTGAAAGACCCTTGTCCTTTTCAGGCTCTGTAACTTAAAAGGAACAAGAATGGAGTTGGATCAATATTCAAATAAGGTTTTCATATATATATGAAGCGATCAGTGAAATGATTTCAGTGGAATGCATATTGGTATATTTTAACTGAAGTTTTTCATTAGCATTCTGCTACTATCATGGAATAGAGAAATATTTGATTAGTTTTGATTTTTTTTTCCTAATTCTGCAAGCACTTCGTCTTTTTATGTTCGGCTAATGTATTGCGAAAGTTGTTGGTTTTTGTCATGGGAGCACCAGTTTGTTGGAGAACTAACATCACCGCCTGGTGCCACCTCAATTTAGACCAAGCACCCCCAGGGGCAGCATCTGGGGTCACCCTCCTCCAACCTTCACGAATTATCAGGCGGACCTGTCTGACATACAGATTTAACGGGCTAATACTTGACAAACACACGAGGGCTTTTAGTAAAGCTTACCAGGATTCGATCCGTGAACCTCAGTACCGAATACCCACTGGCTAACATCTAGGATGCACGTAGACCAAATATGGAAAGATTAAAATTAAAACTTTTGCGGAACTACGATGTAACACGAATGAATCTTCAATCGCTGCGACGAAAATTTCTTCAAAGCTGATTGTGTCTTTAAAAAAAATCTCCATTTCACTTTCAAATTTCTTGATTTTTTTCATTAATCTATCTATATATATAAAACAATTCCATAACTGACTGACTGACATATAACGCACAGACCAAACCGCTGGACCTAAAGGGCTGAAATTTTGCATGGCGATTCTTCTTGTAGTTTAGGGGTGCACTAAGAAAGATTTTTGATAATAAGAAAGATCATAAAAATTCCTTTAAAATGAAATCTTTTCCGAATCTTTACGTCCCTTTTCTGTTTTTTGGTGAAATTTTAAAGATTAATTTTTAGAATTTAATTTATTAAATGCTGATCACGTGGTTTCTTTTCTTCATACTTTAAATTAATTTTGCGTCACGTTCATAACAACGAAACAAATTGACAAAAGAATATTGAAATAAGGTAAAAGATCAAATTTAACCACTAGACTAATTGAGAGGGAAGAATTTTAAGAATTTAATTCAAAATAGTATGTTTTATGGATATTAAACGTACAAATTAATTGCATACATTGACAGTTGTATTTAATTTGAAAATTTTGTTCTACACTATTTTGTCTATAAAAATATCCGTTACGATTTATATATATATATATACATACATACATACATATATATATATATATATATATATATATATATATATATATATATATATATATATATATATATATATATATATTTATATATACATATATATATATATATATATATATATATATATATATATATATATATATATATATATATATATATTTATATATACATATATATATATATATATATATATATATATATATATACATATTTATATATATATATATATATATATATATATATATATATATATATATATATATATATATATATGCATTAATTGCATACATTGACCATTGTATTTAATTTGAATCTACTCCGTAGGGAAGCAAGGGTATTCAGCTAGTAAGAAATATACCTCAATGAGTAGTAAAATACGTCAGTGATTAGAAAAACCTCAAAATAACTTTGAATCAAACTCAGTTTGCGAAGAGTTATTGATACTCTCCAGTGTTCCTTTTAATTTTTTTATCATAGCGTGTATTCAGCTTATCTTTCTGAGTTGATGTAATTTGAACCTTTTAACCCATCAAATTTAAAATCGAGTAGTGTATAATAAAACAAAAATATGAAACCGTATGCAACTGCCAGACACTGCGAAAGCTTTACCGTGCATATATCACTATTTTCTATTTCAAGGGTGGTTCCACGAAATTCTAAATAGAATAGGCACTAAGCAGATAAATTCTTTTTAAAATTATTTTCAAAATATTTGATTTTAAGCAATTAAGATGAAATTAATTATGATTGTGACAAGAACAGATATGATAGATATTACGCGAAATTACTTTTCTCAGGACATGCTGAGCAAAAACGTCCGTACGAACGTAGCTTAAGTCTAATAGCAATTAACTTTATTCTAAATATCTTTATCTCATAAAAATTAGCTGTAATGTGGCTTAGAAGGATGGTTTTTTATGACGGTTTTTTATAAATTATTTTAAATTTCTTAGCATGTTAATTATGCACTGTATAAAAAAACTGCATATGAACTTTTTTCAATTATTTTAGAATATATTTTTAGTAAAAATCAATGCTTTTATACTTTTTTCTTAATTTTCTGCATATTTTCTATTTCTTAAACTTAAAAATATGGCTGGTATTTTCATAAAATTTCATCTGAAAATTGTCAGTAAGCTTTTAAGACGTTCATTTATTTCTTCCTTTATGTTGCTCACTTAAACAAGATAGCATTCAGCTATCTATCTTTACCTCCAAAATAATCATTTGGGAAAAATAAGTTGTAATACCTATGAAAAAAAAAATATGTGTAAGATTCTGTTTAACCTGTTAAGCAATATTTTACTTCATGAGCATTGCAGGGTTAGATTGAGTTTCTTCATTACAGAAATATTTAGTGTAATAAAGTAACACTACCTTTCTTTATTATTTCTGTTGTAACAGAGCCTAGAATTTTTTTTATTTCTAAGATATTTTATTACATTTTCATCGTAACTTCAGACATCGAAACAATTTCATTACATTCTTGTTATTTTAGTGAATTAACTCCTCACAGAAAGGGAAGGTTAGATAAATGTATAATTTGATGTATATCCTTATAAGATAAAAGCTTTTCCTTGAGTTACTACATTCGTATTAGTTGAAAAATCATGATGCTTATATATCTATTGTCGAAAATTGTCGTATTCTGTTATATAGATAAATTAGCATCAAATTCTCTGAAGGAGAATGTTTGTTATTTGATATCAAGTATTTCATGAAATTCCAAGGGTAGAAGAATGTAATTAGTAATGAGGCTCACTTCTCAAATCTCTGTTTAATTCTGATGACATTTATCTCTCGGAATTTCTGTGATTACACAAACCAAGCTATGATAACAAGAAAAAAAATGGGTGATTTTTTGAGGCTGCAACAAAGGTTCCATTTTCAAATATTGCTCTCTAAGAAATAAGATAATTTACTATAGAGAGATGTATATCAATGCTATAAAAGAGAGACATGAATTAAGACTACTTTTCTGGTAGTTACGGACATCGTTGAGAATTTATAGAGATTATAGCTCACTTCTACCCAGACTTGGGTGTATATAATTTGAAGTGGCACTCTAAATGAATTTGATACAAACACAGTTTATATATGAAACAATGTTTATTGAATTCGTTGCACATATAGAATTTGCTTTTACAGCAATAAGCATACGTACTACTTGTACGGAATATATATTAACATTCAATAGAAATACATTTTGCAAATACTCACAAACCAGCAAAGAGTCAAACCAGCAGTACTGCCACGTAAACTTTGGGCCCCCTAAGCACTAGCGCCTGTTAATACCTGGAACTGCTCACCTCGTAGCTCCCTCTCGCTTATCTATCAATCTTAACAACCTCCTCTTTTATTAATGAAGCTGCATGGTATTTATACTAAGCGCGTATGCCGAAATTAGCATATCTCAAGCAGCTTCTTTAATTCATTCACTCAAAAGTTCGGTTCTTGTGAATCGAATCTTGTGTATACCTTACAAATTACATTACACTTCCTCACATCACCGGGATGGTTCCATTAGGAAAATGCTGGCCTCGAGGACGCAGGTTCAACTCTTGTTCCTGACACCCCGTCATTACAGAGGACCCGAAGGTAGGAAAGGATGATGATAAATTTTTTTCTTCTTACGTTACGCTAACAGCTTCTCTTTCGATCATAGGGTGCTACGCAAATCAGTATAACAAAGAAACAGCCCTGACTGAAGAAGATCAGAATAGCAAATTAAATATCCCATAGAGCAAAAGAGGTGCCTGCATTACAAATGCGAGTATCAGAGGATCCTATACGGTGTAAATGAGCCTGCAGGTAATTATGCCGTGTAAAAAATCTGAATCATGCGACACCGATGACCCTAGGAAGATTATACTGCACTCGTTCGTGTTCGGCCGTAAAATGATGAATGATGATGATGGTGATAAACTAATAGGAAGTGCATGAAAAAGTATTCATATTTGGGAAAAAGTCCACATGTAAAAAATAAATAAGAATTAACGAAAGAAAGATACATGAACGCTCCAACGTTGTTCCCTGGAAGAAAGAGGGTAACGTATTAGAGATACGGGAAAATAACTCCTGACAAGTGACCACTGTAGTTGAATTGGTAGAATACCGATCTATAGTTTGGATGACGTAGGTTAGAATCCCATCAAGCAGACGGTCGTTAAATGATTTTTCAAGTTTTCTGCGTTCAAAAAATTTGGACGAAATGAAAAACAAAGATCTAGAACACAGGAAGCAATACTTTAAAAAAAATAGATTTCATTAACAGACTGTAGAAAAATTATTAAACCATTGTATCTCTCTATTAATTAAATTCTAGAATACTCAGATATTTATAAAAATTTCAACTTTGAAAACAAATTAGAGGTTTTTCTCTTTTTGCGAAAAATTAATTTTGAAAACTCATATTTTGATCTAGATTATTTGATCAGATTCAGCTGTACAAAAATGAATACGAAAAGTATCATAGAGGACTTTCTTTATTCAGTTCTAAATCTTCGATAATGTTTTGTAATGAATTCTAACGAGTACCAGATCTCAATTCTTCCTTCATCAACAGATATTCAGAACATTAAGTCGAGTTTTCGACATTTACCAGAAACATCTGCCCCCAGATTTATTATTACCCCTTTCTCTTTTCAGTAACTCTTTGACTCGAACAATACACTTCTTAAAGAAAATCCCCAGTTGTTCAATGATACCAACAATTCATATATACATACATTTACCAGTATCGCCTTCATTCAATATGGGGTTTAAGAGTGAATTTTTATATAGTAACAAAAAAAAATTTTTTTTGGACCTTCGTTTTTCTTAAAACCTTTGACTTCGAAATGTATATTTTCAGTTTAAATTACACGACTATCAAAGGAAGAAATTTTATTATAGATAGTGCAATAATTATTGAGGTTTTCAAAAAGAAACATCCGATTTAAAAAAATCGTAACTATTCATCTTTTAACCCGTTTTGATCGGCAGAGAGGGGGAAATTTCGAATTTCACGCAGTTGCCGACAAGAAGCGCTAACGCTCGTCCTTCGCCCGCCACTTCAATGTTTATAAAAATGGCGACTGCACAACAGAAATCATTTTGTGTCCTACGCTTTGCGAAGTGTGAGTCCGTAACAACTGTTCAGCGTGATTTTCATCGACAAAATCCTGGTAGATTGAAGTTCCTACCTCTCAGAGCATTAGGCGATGGTATAGACAATTCCAAGACACGGATTGTCTGTGTGCGCATAACAGCCGTGGAAGTAGTGTATGCAGACATGATCGCAAAAGTTTGTGACGAATTTGCCTACCGTATAGACATACATCGTGCATCCAAAGCAGCTGTAATTTTATTTCTAAAAAAAATTTATGATTAGCCATGTAATATAAAATTAATTTTAAGTTTCTATATTCAATATTTTTCATAATATACTCATTTCAAATCAGGTGATTCTTTCTTAAACACTCTGTATAATCCTCTCTTGTCCTACTTCTAAAAAAATTACGATTCTCTCTGACAGGCAGTAGAAAACCACTGGAGTCACTGGAAAACCACTGGAAAAGTCACTGGAGTCATATAGTCACACTTTTCCGAAAACTAATTCACCGGGAGATGGCCGAACGGGTAGGACATTGGCATTCTCTACCAGAATCTGTGGGTTCGAGTTCCACTGTAGGCATGGATATAGCCGGTCGGAATCGGCTTTAAGGAATATGTCAAGGTCTAATTATCCCTCACATAGCAAAATGTGACCATAGACCAACCAACCATTGAAGAATAATTCCCTTTTTAAAGTATTCACAGATAGTTTATTATATCGGTTAGCTTCAATTTAGAGATAAAATATATTATCCGATATATCACTTTACGTAAATTTTATTAAAAACTACAAATAGTTTATTTACAAAGGGATGTTACAAGAGATTTCATTGAGCTCGGTGTTTTTCCCCTTCCCAATGTACAGAAAATCCTTTTACGTAACTTTTAAAACAAAAAGGTACAAACTTTATCTCTACGTATAAATCAACTTACAACGAACCAGGATCTTTAAATACAAAATTCCTTTTTGCCTGCTATAATCAGCTACGAAACGGCATCCAGAAACTACAAAAATTCATTCCTTTTACCTTGAATTCTTTTCCTAAATGTTTGTCCAAACGGAAACACAACATAGGGCTTCGTGGGTTATCCATACATGTCGAAACCAAGATTGTGCTTTTTCGCATGTGTTGTCTCGTCTGTTATAAATAAAGGAAGTCTGCCTCTGTATTTCTTACGAATTCTCCTTGGGAACGATATGCTACTCCAGTGATCTCTAAACCGAGTTACTACGGAATGCCTGGAGAGATGAATATTTTAAGTATAATGCTCTTAGACAAAGGATAGAGAAAAGGCGCTTGAGTACCTTTCATGCTAATACTCGTATTACTGCAGTATATTTTTTAAATTAAGTAGCTTTTTCAGTACGGTCATAAATATTAAGGGTATTCTCTAATCATCTTACGTACTAACAATAAAAACATTTCGTGCATTTTGCGTTAATATGAAAAGATTACTTAAATATTTTCGTATATTTTGTTCGAGTTTTCGAAGTAAGCTTATCTGTTTACTTTAAAATTTACTCAATATTAGAAAAGCTGAACGTTGCGTAGCTATACATTAAACGTCGTCCATGATAAAAAGGCTTTCGCAGTTTTAACGGAAAAAGCCCAATTCTTCCTTAGATTCCCTTATTTATATTCTTGAGATACAATTAGACTCAAGACTTTTTTTTCTTCTACATTTTTAATGTTTTTTCCCTGGAGCATTTTCATTCACATCTACTATCATGTACCAAGCCTTAACTTGGGAATTACCTACTGAAACATTTTGCATGCGCATTTAGCTATTATATGACCAAAAATTATGAGTTTTATTGACTTGCAGAAGCCTTTATCAATATTAAGATAATTCCGAGGTGTATATTCTTCAAGGAGCGGACTAAAAAAGTAAAATTAAATATAATGATAAATCACTATCTGTATCATACCATCATGGTTTTTATGTGACTTAGCGAGCTATTTCTTCTTTTTGCTATCTCTTTCATCTTCCCCATAAAACAGTTACAGGATTGTTAACGGTCCTGGATATCGTCTATTAGTGACATTTCCTCCTGGAGCTGAACAATAAAAATATATCATGCGCGAGTTGAAGAGGCATTAATAAAAATTTGTAGATGTTTTACAAAGGCTACTTACTCGGTTGTATATTTTTGTAGAAATATAGCGTGTTAAGATAAATAAGTTGAACAGAAATGTCCGCTGTTAACTATCCTACTTGTAACTTCAGTTACATACAATATTTTTTTCGTCTCATTCGCGAGAACTTTTAATCATAAGAGAGGTAAACGGGCTTGTAAGTGTAATCCTTTTTTTCTGTTCTCAATAGTCAAAATAAACTGGGAAATTTCAAAACTCTTTCCATAGTCATTTATATATCTGTGTTTTCTGTGCAAAGGGTGTTAAGTCCACAGTGGGCTAAAATGTGTTATCAAACCAGGCATGTTGGAAAAATCAAGGGCTACTGCAGGGGGCAGAAAACTAAGTCCAATTCCACTCCTAAATATTTTTATTGATGAGGGAAAATTTGGGATATGTGAAACAAAACATAAACATGTTAGTGCTAAAGGGGTTACGCCCCAATCAAGGATTTAACACTCTTTTCTCAACAAAAATAAAACTGGAAAAATTTACTTTTTAAAAGATTAATCAAAAATTAAACTTAAAAAAACTGACTTCACAAAAGCCGTTTTTTTACAATCCCTTGTTTCTAAAAACTACGATTTTCGACTTGACACTCTTTGCATTGCAAACACAGATATGGCATAATGGTTAATCATAAAACGTAAAACTAAAGTATATTTCTCTTCTACAATACAGAGGGAGTTAACTGGTGATTTTTAACCGTGTATTTGTTTACTTTCAGTCATGAACATTAGAATGTATTTTCTGATACGTTTCAGATAGAACGTACGATTCATGATACATTTATATTTCGTCTTTAATTTTTCACCGGAACAAAGAAATTTATCTTGCCGCCCACATGGTGTAGTGTTTAGCGTCGTGGGCTGCCACGAATTAGGGTTGGGTTCAAATCCCAAATAAGGCTTGGACGTTCACGTGTTGTCCCCTCATAGGCAATACTGGCTTTCCTAAATGGTGCTCCTATAATAAAGTAACCAGTAACATGGTGGTGAATAACAAAAAGGCGAAACGTCTCAAGATAACAACCACCGCAATAGACCAATAAAATAAGAATTCCAAGCTTATTTAAACTTCAACAAACCATTTTCCAATGATTCGTGTATTCAAGAGGTACGTATTCAGTTGTCGGGATTTTGAACCATTTATCTCGGTGAAAAATCTTGTAGAAGAACTATTATGTACGTTAAGTTTTTAGTGCTTTTTTAATTAACTTGTCAATATTCACATAAATTTACGTAGGCGATTCAAAATGGTATCTCTTAACATGCCCGTTCGTTGTATGGCTTCTAGCTTATTTACTACTCCAAGTTTCAAACTTTCAAATATCATTAATGAAGCAAAGAAAAATCTCATTCCGTTCTATATAAGGCATTTTTAAACACTGTATGGCTTCATCCATGCTCCCGAATACTTGGACGTCCCGTCAAAAATTTTTAAAGACCAGATACTGACTATAGTGTAAATCACTGTATTTCATTATGAATAGTGTCTTTAATTTAATTTACATGTTAATCATGCTTATATTTTTTAATTAAAAGTCAGACAGTAATGTGGTATCCTCAAACATTTTTCTTAACCTGTGATTGGCCAACAGTCAAACAACCTAATCCAGTAAGAGCCTGTTGTTGAATGAATAGTTGTATTTACATAGTTGAATGTATGATATATAGGTTTGCTTAATCAGCTTCTCTGTTGTATTTTTACCATTCGTTTACGAACCTTTATAACTTAACAGAATACTAATGGTTTTGTACTAAGAATTGTAAATGCTATACAATATTTAAATTAAACGTACATACAGATTGATATCTAGGACTACATTTGTTTGAAATAAGCGTAAATGTTTTACATACAAGTAAACTTCCGACAATTTCTAGTTAAAATAAATTACAGTGTAATCTTTATATCAACTCTACTTTTAGAATAAGAAAGAGAACTAGTATTAAATATTCTACCGCATACCCTGATTTTCCATTAGGCCCGGTAGGCCCGGGCCTAGGGGCTCCCCGAATGTTTAGGGGCCCAAAAAAAATTTAATTTTAAAAGGAAAAAAAGAAAAAATTCCAAATTCAATTTTTTTTAATTTCACCTTTCTTAATAACAATTTTTTATATATCCTTTCAAATTTGATTGATTGATTGGTTCATTATATGTATAGTTATATGTATAGTTCATCATATGTATGTTATAGTGTATATAAGGGATTAATAAGTTTTTCTGGTTGCATTGTATTGGTGTTTTAATGATGAAGTTAATATGTTGTATTGCTTTTTGTTATTTGATAATGTTCTAGGCTTCATTAACCTATCATTTTACCAAGATAGGCTTCAAATAGCCAATTCTTGGTAAAATGGTACTTTCACAATGATTCATGATTATTTTTTTTATGCGTCAATTTTGGAAATTTCATGCCCACATCAGTGTTAGTCCCCCCCCCCCAACCCCGCGTTGTGCCTATAGTCAAGAATTTTCTAAATCGGGCCCTGTTCTACCGAGATATTGTGCTTTAAATCTATGTAAAAGATGTGACATCTAAAATCTGATATATGACTTAAGAAAATTTAGTTTTTTTTTTTTCGTTTTAATATGTCACATTTAAGATAAACGCCATACTAAAAATATTAATTCTCAGTCCCGTAAACAAGAATATAGATTTAAAAATGGGTAGTGAAGTTCAGTATAAAAGGGCATGAAGAAGATAAACAACTTAAAAGTCGTATATAAAGTCACAAAAATTTATTTCGGGAAAACAGCTCTGCTCCAAACACAGTATTTAAACCCTCCTTAAACATCATCTCCTTCCCCTTCTTCCGCATTATACGGATGAATTTTCTTTCATTCCATAAAACACTGTCATAACAAGCTTATCATCCTCCAGAACTCCTGTTATGATCAAACATCGGCGTTCAATGCAAACACGGAAACTCCGCAGATATTGTGTTAGTGGGGGACGAAGCAGCCACCAGTTGCAAAATAGTTTTCTCTGGAAAGAGCGCTTAACATCCCCTTATCTTACTTTCACATCTTGAAGATGGATCGCTTCCCTGGAAACGTAGGGTGGGTTATATATTGTCTCCATGGTTAACGCAGTGCAAGTTCCTTTAATATCTGATCTGGAAATGCACTTTATCCTCGGATTTCTAAGGTACATTATAAACAGATAACTATTTTTTTTTTTGAAAAAAGGTTTTTTTTTTATGGACGTGATATAAAGGGAAGATATCTCGTTGGAAAATAACCCAGTATATGTCGTAAATATAGATTTCTATACTCAAAAAAGTTTCATATCTTTATGCTGAATGAATTTGATGGAGACTCAATATATCATATGAATTCGGTGACGAAAAAGAAAGTGTTCATAAAAAGTAATCATATTTATAGTGCTTTGTTGTCAAATTAATAGAACTATTTTTTCGCAATTCATGATACTATAATTTAGCATTAGTAAGTGGTTTTAATGTAACATATTAGGAATACTTTGATACAAAATAAAGTGACAATCATGTCACATATCTTTTTATAAAATATAATTTGTATACAAATAGGTGAACCTTCTTTCAAAGGAAGTTAAAAAACATTTTATCCGTGGGCTATTTATATCAGGTACCTGTTGTCAAAAACAAAACTGAAAAAAGGAATGTTAGTTCTGAGTTTGCTGTGCAAAGGGTATGAAGTCCAAAATGGGGTAAAATGTGTTATCAAATCAGGCATGTTTGAAAAATCAAGGGCTACTGTAGGGTACAGAAAACTAAGTCCAATTCCACTCCTAAGTATTTTTATTCATCAGGGAAAATTTGGGATATGGGAAACAAAACACAAATATGTGAGTGTTAAAGTAGTTATGTCCCAATCAAGGATTTAACACTCTTTGCTCAACAAAAATAAGATTGAAAAAATTTACTTTAAAGAAAAAAATTAAAAATTAAACTTAAAAAAACTGACTTTATAAAAGCCATATTTTTTCAATACCGTTTTTCTCAAAAATACGATTTTGGACTTGACACTCTTTACACTGCAAACACAGAGTTGACAACATTAGTAATTTCAATCAACCGTAATCACAAAAACCATCATAACTACATTAAGCTTGATTTGGTAAAAGAATTAACCTTTTTCGAATGAAAATCATACTAAAAATGTATTGATGACTCAAAGTTCTAACATCGATATATAAGCGACCTTAACTGAATGATAACGCTTTTCCCCATTCCTATGAAATCCAGTTTAAAAAAATTATATATAATTTGTTTTATCATAAAAGTATCAATTTCACATTTTTATACTTCCCTATTTTACGGTAAAAATAAGTAATCCCCATATCTTTCATATTTTCCCCAGATATTTTGATTACCAATCTTCTCTATAGTTTCCAACTAGTAAAATAATATCAGTATGTTACTTTATAATAGGTTATATATAAATGAAAATCCAGATTACATTTAAGTGTTTGTAAGTGGAGGATTTAATTGCAATGAAATGGATTACATGACGGGAAATATCGAAAAGTGTTTTCTTTTTCTCATTTATAAGGAGAATTTAAATGTTGGCCATCGATCAAAATCGAATTAAAGGTGGCGAGGAATGTTTTCTTTCATTCACGCTATAAACGGAACTCTACCTTAATTCCAATTTATCTTTATGCAAAAAGCATTCCAAATACGACTGTGCCGATTGCCTACATCCTTGAGGTTCCTTCAGGAAATAAATGTTTTATAGTGCACTTCATACAGATGGTGCTTTACGGCTCTTTGGTTTCAAATTTCAGGTATTTATCCAAGACCTAATGTCCACTATGTAGTCACAACTCTTTGAACATGACTTAGTTCCATTCTGCCTCGGCTGTGTGAAGCTGATACAAGTGGCCAATGCTATTTAAAAGAATGCGTATTAAAATTGACTAACAGTTGTTCATCGTCATTGTAAGAGAACGCAGAGAGTTTGCATGTTCTAATGTAACATGATAAGTGAAGCCAACAAGTTTTTTCAGTCGGAGGCATAACTACGCGATTGAATATGCACTGATCGGCCGCTATCCATGTTATTGTGAATGCACTGAACTTCTGAATATAAGAAACAACAAATATCAATGCAATTTGTTAGTCATCAAAACGAATATTTCTAGTGACGTCCTAACCTTCCGAATTGTTGTTTTATCTGGTTATATATCAGTGCTTGATAAGAACAGATATCTGGTGGATTAACAATGTTACATCTTGATCATCGACAATAATGTAAACATATGTTTACGGGTTTGAGTGGATGGTTGGAGCGGAACGCTATGTCATCTAATCCCTACTCAAACCACAAGCTACGTGTTAAA
The DNA here is from genome assembly GCA_907164885.2 of Dolomedes plantarius. NCBI lineage: Eukaryota > Metazoa > Arthropoda > Arachnida > Araneae > Dolomedidae > Dolomedes > Dolomedes plantarius. The sequence continues at coordinate 55,104,062 of OU015498.1, forward strand.
TATTATGCTAGAATCAAAAGTTGATATATGAATGTTTTTGGGTTACAAACGTCATTTTAAATTGCATATCTCCAAACATCCTGACCGTCATAGTTTGTAGTTTCCAAATTCATATTTCTGCCATCTAGAGTCTTTCCTCCTCTTTTCCTCGATATTTCTTTTTAAGATTATTACTTTCATTTTGTTTTTGAAATATCTGCACATCATTTTAGATGGCATCATCTGACTCTTTACCAGGAGGACAGACGTCTCCTCCCAGCCAAAGGCGACATATATGGGGGAGATTCTCTTTCTTTATTATCTAAACAATTATTATATCTCAGTTCTGGATTGAAGGATATTAAATTAACCAGCGCCGAAGCTTCATCAGTGTTTAGTTACTTTTCGCTCCCTCTTAAAAAGCATGCTACATTTTGTTTTAAATAAAGTAAAAAGATACATCTTTACATTATTGTCTTTCTAAAAGTTAAAATTATTTTTTCCTGGGAATGCATTCTAAACATTACTATTACAACACGACGTCACTGGTACAAGCAGCATAAAATATATGTGTTTCAACTATAAAACAATTTTAAAAATGTGATGTAGTTAATTTTTACATTAAAAGAAAAATACAAAGGAACGTTTTTAACCCTTCAGTGGGCGCGCCAATTTTTGGGAACACCAGCAGGCGCGCGTGACACAAAGTGCAACGTCTCTTTGAACCTTGATTATTCCATTTGTAAAAAACTTTTTCTTTTGAAATTGAAAAAAAATAATTTTGAGTTTTATGACAAGATATAAAATTTTGATAATATTGAGATATATTTATAATTGGAGGCCGAAGAATGCAGATAGAATCGACTTATTTCATAACTGTCCAGTTTGTTGGATGTAAGGATAACTTCCGAATTGATTCCTATTATGTCCAAAAACCTAAAAAACAATGAGATTGTCCCTATTCGTGATATGCGGGATACCGTGTAATAGCTACAGATGTGATCGACTACATCAATTCCTGCTTTTGTCGTATTGTAATCCATTATAATCGCTGGTTTACCTCGGTTAAATCCCGACTAACAATGAATGGAAAGTAATACAAAGGTCAGAAAATCAGACCTGCATTAGAAAGGGGGTAGCTATAAATAGAACTGCTTAGAACATTTGAACATTACATGTGTGGAACCCTCTTCACTTCTACGGGTTCACTTTGGTTCGTTTCATGTCAAGACGTTCGCAATGGTACACAAGTAAATTTTCATAGCATAAAGTTCAGTATCACACCAATGAATATTCAAAGTTTTATTTTCTTTCGCAAGCACAAACACAACTATCTATAAACTTATTTTACAGTATTATACAAATATCTAACTACTTCAGTCATCTCCCAACGACTGTTACCTAACCAAGGCCTAGTGCGTCTTTGGGGTCTCAATACGCCCACGCACTGTATTCGTCTGCCCGGCTCTCTCAAGAGCCAACAACCGCAGACTAAAAAAAAACCACACGCCTTCTCTAGCGTGGGCACAAGCAGTATCTCCGACGTCCCCTTGACTTCTGCCTGGGACCTCGTCTCCGAACACCACACGAATCCCTTATCAAGCCGGGATCATTGTCCTACTCCCCTGCTTTCTTGAGAGGAAAGTACAGCGACAAAACAAAAGGAGTTGACACGGCAGACACGACAACATGTAAAAACAAACCATTCAAAATTATGAGAATGTTGCACTTTGTACACAAGCGCGCCCGCTGAAGGGTTAAATAAAATTACAAGGTATCTGCAAATATTTTCGAGGTATCTAAAATCACCAACTTCCGAAATGCTTTATATTATTAAACAGCTTCTCTATGACTTCCTTTGCAATGCTCTTTCTTGATGATAGATTGTAAAGTACACAAAGAGCAATTAAAGGCCATCAATTGATAAATTGAAAAGGGATACAAAAATGTCCTGCTTCTGTGCAGTTAAAAGAGATAGATGGCTTTAACAAATATGTATACTTTCTCTAAAGGTGGTATAATCCCTTTATATTTAATTTCAATTATCAAGCGTGGATAACGAGTATTACTGTGAAACTGAGTCACAATGTCCAAACTACAGTCGTAATGTTTTATAAAACATCGACGATTTCGTGTTATGAGTTTATAAATGTCGTGTAAGAGGAAAACGCTATAAAAGAAGAAACATATATTGCAACATGATAGTTTCGTTATAAGCTTTTTTTACTCATCTGTCATCAGACACCTTTTGAAACTTCAATCTTTCCCATTTATATAACCTTCAAAAATAAATTTCTTCCCTTAAAAAAACACTGCTCACATAATTTCTTAAAAACTGTTACCCAGATCTTCCTATTAGCAATATTATGAAACGTTTTGAAAATGAACTTTTGAGAGTAAAACACCAATTACATCATACAATTTGTCCTTACTATTTTCTGAGAGCCTCTTAAATCTCTACATACCAACAACTACAAGAAACATATTTCATCAATCAGATAACAACTTTCGTCAACCTTAAGCCCTGAAAAAAAAAACAGCTCGGAGAACACCTCCCCTCTTCGCTGTTTTCAATGACATAAGGGTCCAACAGTAAAAAAGCTAGCAAAAGGCTGGAGCAATATATGCTCGGACAAGGGGAAATATCCCTACGACAGAGGGGAAAAGTCCAGAGATTTAGGAGAGAAGGGTCCACTCTTAATTGGATTTATATTCTTCTATTTCTGGTCACGTTGTCATGGTTACAAACCGGGAGATTTCCTTAAAATATGGAGCGACCTATTGGAGAAAAAAATAATCCCTTAAGACTAGCTTACCGGAATTTTTTCTTTTCTGTTTTTGTTTTTTTTATTTCCACATTTGTTGGCAAAAGAAAGTAAAGCTTTCTGAAATGCCTTTAAAAGCACAATGGGGTTTGTTTCTTTTGTCTGTGGCAAATGTTTTATTTTGTTTTTTTAAATATGAATAAAGGTTTTTCAAGTCTTTATTTAAATGTATGTGCAGCAGCATAAAAAACATTCATATTCTCAATCTTTTCACCATCTAGATTCAGTATAATTATTTTTTTATTATTCAATATTATTTTTAAAATTTACATTGTATTTTTTTGAAAAATGCATTTCCTTTAACGTAACGCTTGATTTTAAAAATTTTCTTCAAAATATTTTAAATTTCTTTTAACACGTCCACAGTTTTTGAATAAAGGGATAGATAATATAGAAATTTATAGAACCAAGGGTGAAAAAAAATGTCCCTCGACAATACTTAGTCAAAGTTTAAGTAATTATGTTTGTGACAGAAAGTCATTGATTAGTCATCGACACTTCCACAAATTGCCAGGATGTTTCAACCGACGCAATACCGGATTTGAAATTTGGAGATACGAGTTTAACCCTCGCCTTAGGCAGAGGAATTTTACTTTGGCCGTCTAGCTGTTAGAGTGGTTATGGACCGTTTATCAAATAACAACTGCTTCCTCAAGAGAACCGACCGCAGAGTGAATGCTCTGAAGCAAATCACAGTGCCATCAAGTTTCATGTTAAGTAAAATTTTCATGTTTTGTGAAATTTTGTTTTCTTTTGTTACGTAATGGGATAATTCGTAATTCCCTGAGAGCAACATTGTTAAAGTTTGTATAATCTATATATATAAAACAGTTCCGTAACTGACTGACTGACTGACTGACATATAACGCACAGACCAAACCGCTGGACGTAAAAGGCTGAAATTTGCATGGCGATTCTTCTTATAGTGTAGGGGTGCACTAAGAAAGATTTTTGACAAATTCTACTTATATTTTTTTTAATTAAATATTTAAGCAGTTTTCGAATTTTTTTTAAGTTTGCATTTAAAATAATAATTTGAGGGTTATAAAATTTATATCACGAGAAAGATCAGAAAAATTCCTTTAAAATGAAATCTTTTTCAAATCTTTACCTCCATTTTCTGATTTTTGGTGAATTTTTAAAGATCCATTTTTAGAATTTAATTTATTAAATGCTGATCACGCGGTTTCTTTTCTTTTTGTGATAGTTAAAACTAATTTTGCGTCACGTGCATAAGAACAAAACAGACAAAAAAAAATTATTTTTTTCTTCTTGCTTATGCGGCATACGATTGGACATTATCCAAAAAAATAATAAAATACAGTAAAAGATATGTTCCCCAAACTGTATTATATTAACTGTAATCTATTCTTTAGTATGTTCTATTAGATTTAATTTGAATATTTTCTTCTACATTATTTTGTCTATAAAAATATCCCTTACGATTTTTTTATAAATATATTTTTTTGTTTTTTTAATCAATTGCATACATTGATAGTTTTATTTATTATATATATATATATATATATATATATATATATATATATATACATTTGCATCAATTGCGTAAATTGACCGTTGTATTTAATTTGAATGTACTCCGTAGCGAAGTACGTGTTTTCAGCTAGTAATTGATATATTCATAAACTAATGAGATTTTTTGTAAATTAACGGGATTTAAAGATCTGAATGTTTTTATTTTGATACTACTGAGCTGTGCTCTTGTGCGATAATGTTTGAAAGAACGTTCTTATTTTTATTGGGAAGTGTTGTTGTTGTTGCTTATGTCCACTGTTTGGAAGTTCCATTCACCAGGTCCTAATAGGCTATTGGACTGAAAGGGGCGGCTCCTGTTTTGAATTAGCACCACAAGGGTAGGAGTCCGACTTAGCTAAATGACCGGTCCCGTAATTTTGAACCAAGTCAAGTGACGACGCCGGAACACTTGACCGTGCACCTCTAGAAGTAAATTTGAGAACTTGGAGGACATTGCAGCCACGACCTATTTTACGTACCCCGACCACCATTAGTGAACACGGCGGTAGATTTGCAGCGACGAGCATCGAACCAGGGACGTTCAGATCACTGGCCTACTGCTCTTGCCAACTGGGCCACCGCGCCACCCCTCAGGAAGTGATATCCGTTATTTTTAAAGTTGGTTCATAAATGTTTTGCTGTAATTTTTCTCTCTCAATTCAGCTCAGTGGTGTAGTATTAGTAAGTAAGGTCATACAGTTACGATTCGGAATCATGTATTCGGAGACATCCTACTCAGAAATAAATCCAAAGGGAGACACTACATAAGAGAGTACCGTGCTTTGCTACTCTAACTTAAACGTTGCGAGCAAATTTGTATAGATGGCGCTGTTTCGAGTGTTTCCTTTACATACGCACTCAATGCACACCGAGCTGATGATTTTGTTATCAAGCAATGATTTATTTACCTAGTAATTAGGGTTCTTTTGAAAGCTCATTTGCAATAAGCATTTTAAACGCTTACCACAGTCTGAGTCTCAGGGGAAGATGACTTTTCAGTTGTGTCTGGCCTTTCAGTCAAAAATAAGACAAAAATTTCACTGTGAAACAAATAATTATCGTCGAGTAATAAATAGATAAACAAATAAAAGCAAATCCACTCTGTCGCACTGTATCGTTGTTCTCAAAGTAAAAAAAGGAAATAGGTGAAGTAAAGTCGCTGAAAATAATACTTCTTCTCATAGGATATTTTGGTTGATAAAATGCCGACCTTGTGGTTTGTTGACGCTTGTTTGCTTCTTGCTGCTTGTGCACCGTCATTCGGACAGGATGTTTGATAATCGCAGTCATTACATTAATAACAGTACGGTAAATTATAAAATCTGATCAGCATATGTTTGACGGGTCAATATGATTAACCCGTTCACCAGAATCCCTTCAGACACAAATGTGGTTTTGGTTTGATCAAAGAGGGAAGTAGAATTCAACGCTGAACTTCATATGACCACAGATGAATGTTTACTAAGACATTCGGTCTAGGCAAAACTAAAGACGAAATTCAAGTGACGAAATGGCAACATTAGAGTTGTAAAGACCACCATCTGCTGTTACTGCTTGTCACTTATGAATAGTTTGTTCTGAAAGGTTTTATAAAGTGGAGGATTCAATCCATCGTTGGGAGAATCTGTCTCAACAAATGTGTCTAGATCTTGTCTACTGGATTTACTTCCTGAGGTCGACAATGTGCAACAATGTATAATATTGATATAAATTGCAAACTAAACTTTTTAACCATTTAATTTAGTTACCATTAAATCTGTAACTATTAAACCTATTTAGACTCATCCTATATCCTGAAATGTTCCAATTTGACTCTGCGATGTCCTTCAGCGTACCTTTGTCTTGTTCAATGAAAATTTTATTGCTAAGATGCCTACCATTGTTTTGTTAGAAATAATTAATACTAAGATTCACTGAGATAACCTTCTAAATGCCCGTGTCAGGTGACAGTGAATATTTTCTCTCTCATACATACTGAGTTTTTAATCATTTACAGATATGTAAGTTAATTATTTATTTGTCGACATCAGCCAACGGATCATTATTTTATCATTCTTTTTTGATAATTTTTTTTTGCCATAGAGATAAAATATGAATATTTATATATTTTGAATGCCGCCCACATAGTATAGTGATTAGCGTCGTGAGCTTTCACTCAGTGGGCTTGGGTTCAAATCCCGATTAATACATGGTCGTCTATATGTTTTCCCCTCATAAGGAGTAATGCTGGCTCCCCCAGATGGTGCTCCCATAGTAAAGTAGCCAGTAAGACATCTCAGTGAAAAAGAAAAGGTGAATGCCTCAGGACAAGTGCTTCCGCATTAGACTATATATATATATATATATATATATATATGAAGGCCTTATTTGTATAGAGGATCAACTCCATTTTTGTTCACTTTGAGATACAGGGCCTTAAAATCTAATGAGTGCTTAGAAATGACTGCTGAAGTCTGATTTGTAATGCCCTCTATTGGCAACAGGAATAAGCTGGCGGTGTACCAGTTTTAAAATAAGATAGAAATGACTTGTATGAACATGAAAATGAGGCTAACTCCATTATTTTTAAGTCTAGTTGGCCCACTATATATATATATATATATATATATATATATATATATATATATATATATATATATATATATATATATATATATATATATATGATAATGATTTTTCTTGACACTAATTCATTAATTTATAACACGCATGTATGCTGTGCCCGATATTTGATTTCTTGAGTACTTTTACGGCAAAGAAAAAACAGCATCCTATACGAGCATAATCTATGTTTCCTCTGCTTTTAAAAAGAAAAATTCAAATACCTGTCCCATGCTAGTCTGAAAAATAAGGAGGCGATATCAGTCTTCTCCCCAAATTTTTCTTTAATAATCATCTTTTATACACAAACTTCTGCCGGCGAAACAACTGTGAAAAATTTTCTTTGCGGTTATCACCACTTTGTTACTATCCATGAGCGCGTGGAGGCTTTTAAAACTTATAACAGTTGCCTAATATAATCGTTTACCTTCAGCATTAACAGAGGTGACCTTTCCGCGTTTTAATTAAGAGGGAATGAATGGAATGCGCGTTCGTTCTCGAGAGCTCTTATCTTTCGAATATATTAGATTCAGTTTTATCAATATACACACGTAACATGCCGATCGATTACGGATGATTTTCTAAATATATCCACTAGATATACCTTAAAAACAACAACTTCGTATAGGAGAGACAGCATTTAAGTAAGTAAACACAGCGCATTGAAACTTTAGTCAGACGTCTCGTTATATTAGACTAAAATTCCCATTATTTTATATTTTCGAATGGCTTTTTTGTTAGTTACATCAGAAACGTAGTTGAAAATTTATTTATTTTGGTTTAACTTACAACAATTAATGTACAAGGAAACACACACGTGTATATAATCTTTACTATTGCAATTAATTTATGCATTATTTCATATATTTTCATGATTTCGTTTATATACCATACCTACATATTTTATAATACAAAAGAGAATTATTTTATTTTTTTATATTATTTAATTATTGTAATTATTTACAAGCAATCTCTTTCATATTAAACAAGCAATCTCTTTCATATTAAACAAGCAATCTCTTCAATTAAACATGTTTGAATCTCATTAAAGTCATTGGATGACATAATTATCTTATCAAAGGATGAAACGTTAGCAAAATGGAGTTGAGAAAATTACTGTAAGCCTTTTAAGATCATGGATTAGAAATCAGTATTCAAAAAGTACAGTTCTTCACAAAACAATAAATTGGTATTTAGGTAATAAAAATTATACATCAGAAGTAAGGAGAATACCGTTTATCCATAATATGGAGTTAAAGTTTAAGTTGTTAGTTCCGTTTTAAATAATTAATAAGTCGAGTATTATTATGATGAAATAATATGCATGTAAATGAGGTTATAAAGACGACTACAATTTATAAAATTAAATAAATTATAAAAAAATTATTAAATTTATAATGCTAAATCAATATTCGATAATATCCATATAGCCATGTTGAGGGATAATGTGTCCTAATTATGTAATCTTACTTATGATGTTGTTATTAGGTCATTCTTTAATTCTCATTGCTTACCAGATATTTGCGTACGGGTTTTATCAATGAGTTTTATTGATTTTGTAACTCACCCAGACAGCATGGGACTAATGTATTATTTCGTTAGCAAGGTTATCATCAAGACTATCTAAGGCTACTGAATACTGGTAACTCTATTGGATTCGATCCCCTCAATGTTAACGTATGGATAAAATGTGTCTACTATTTACATCTACATAAATGATAATAATCAAATGAATTGTACTTTTAGATAAACTGAACTTTTCTGCGTCTTGCAACAGGGTTCATTTTATAATTTCCACCAAAAGAATTCATGAACGTTTACAATACACTATACCAGAGTTTTTCCACGATTAATTTAAATTTTAAAATATTATTCGCACTAATTTTCAAAAAAAGAACGAGAGATACCACAAGGTGTAAAATTTCTTTCTCTATTACGCAGTACAAATAAAAATAAAAAAATCTTTAAATCCAAGTCGACAATCCTTGAATAGATTTTCTCCATAGGTTAACATTGAGATGAGCGAATCCAGTAGGGTTAGTACACAGCAGCATTGAGCTATTTTTTAGCTGTATTTTCATCGATGGGTGTCAAAATAGTCGATAACATTTTGTGCTGTTTAAAAGTTTCTATTAACTTTTTGTGTTATGTTGTATTCAAGATACATTCATCTGCATGAGATCCCAAAATAGTGCAAAAGATTTTGCCTGCAAATTAAAAGATTTAAAGTAATCTATATATATATAAAACAGTTCCGTAACTGACTCACTGACTGACATACAACACACAGACCAAACCGCTGGACCTAAAGGGCTGACATTTTGCATGGCGATTTTTCTTATAGTGTAGGGGTGCACTAAGAGAGATTTTTGAAAAATTCTTTTTAGATTTTTTAAAATTAAATTTTTAAGCTGTTTTAGTAACTTTTTTTAAGTTTGCATTTAAAATAATAATTTGAGGGTTATAAAATTTATATCACGAGAAAGATCATACAAATTCCTTTAAAATGAAATCGTTTCGAATCTTTACCTCTATTTTCTGATTTTTGGTGAATTTTTAAACATTAATTTTTAGAATTTAATTTATTAAATGCCGATCACGTGATTTCTTTTTCTGGTACTTCAAATAAATATATCGTCACGTGTATAGCAACTAAATAGACAAAAAAATATCTTTTTTCTTGCTCATACGGCAGACGATTGGACATTATTTTGTCTATAAAAATATCCCTTACGGTTTTTTTATAAATATATATATTTTTTTCTACATCAATTGTATACATTGATCGTCGTATTTATTATATATATATATATATATATATATATATATATATATATATATATTTTTTTTTTTTTTTGCATTAATTGCATACATTGACCGTTGTATTTAATTTGAATGTACTCCGTAGCGAAGCGCGGGTTTTCAGCTAGTTATATTATAATTAAACACTAATCACCTTTCTCATTTCCTTTACTATAAATTACTTTCCTATTTGTGACCTGTGTTATATTATTCAATTGAACATTTTCTGAAATAATACCTGAGATTCGTGCCAAGTTTGGTATACCATGTACTATATCTGGATTATCGCGACAGTTAGTGACAAATATTGTGCTCTTTTGAATGAAGCGGATAAGCAATCGTAAGAGAACACATTAGTAAATAGTGAATTACTTTTCATAGGAATGAAGTTTGGTGGCAAAATTTTAGAGCTTTCCAGTATGGAAAGGTTAGGAAAATATGGAAAATTAACACAATTCCAATTATGAGTAATTTTTTTCATATTCCAGAATTTACAGGCTTTGTCATAAAACAAAATTTCATCTCAACGTAAGATAATTGAGTGTTTCTTTTCATTTCAACCTGGTCATAAGCTTATATCACATTTTTGTCGTAATCAAACATATCTGAGCTTAATAGTAATTGAAAGTGTGTATATGGTTCTATTTCATAATATTCCCATTTTGTTTCAAAAAATCTTTTGTATTTTGATACGCTTTAAAGTGAAGTAATTTACAGCAGGTAAAAAAATTTTAATTTCTCGTCGTATTGTTCCACGTTTTATAATTTCATTAAAGCCGCACATATATAAAAAGGTTAATACGACCATAGTCTGCAACTGCAAACTCTTGGTCTCTATCTGTTGCATGAAAGTACAAGAAAAACTCTATCGCCAGGATTAGGTTAAGGAGAGTTTAAATACAGTTGAATCCCGTTATAGCGAATCCGGTATATAACGAACTCACGGATAATACGAACGAAATTTTTTGTCCCGCCGTTTTTCCATTGTACGTAATTTAGTAAGTATTGTGTCAGCTTAATGTAATCGATTTTAGTCGATTTAATTCATAAATGATCAGTTTTAATAGATTTTTATCATTTTTTTAATACATCATCATTGAATACACATTGCAACAAATGAGTTATACATCTTGAGAACTCTACAATTCCTAACGGTTCGGATATAGCGAACCACCGGAGAAAGTGAACAAAACCTATGGTCCCTTGAAGTTTGTTATAACGGGGTTCAACTGTATATCATTTCTTGTGTATATAGAGGAAAATATGCATTGTTTTTTTCCTTTGGTAAATATCTAAAAAAAATTTAATCATCATCAAAATTATTTTTCCAAGCGGATATCAAATTATATGTTAGTTCATTTAAATCCACCGAACGTCGTTTTACTCGATTTTTGCATAACTCGAAAACAGTGTCGAGGGAAAAAACTGTCTTTATATCATAATATACATTTATTCCTTTCGTTGGTAGAAGATACAGAATTTAGTTTTTCATATCTGTCTCAGGTCAAAATTTCAAATATTTACTTTATATCCTTTCCGAGAAATGCGTATATGATATCGCTTCTCCAGATATGTTTCTCTTTAATATTTTCCTAGCAAATGCAAACTTTTGGTGCTTGACATTTCTGACAGGAAGTACTCACGCAGCTGCTACCTCCACATGATAGCAAGTGTCAACGTTTTTAAAATACGTGGCAAGTACTTAATATAATCTACCTTATATCTGTTTGACGTCGACTCCATTAAACTCGGGGAAATGCTGTACGTTCTAGAAAGAGATCTTGTTTTTGAGAATCCGCCCCTATTTTGAGAGGGGGGTAGGATACTCATTTTAGTTTGCACTCATTTTGAAAAGTGGTAATAGTAATTGATATGACGGAGTATTAATGCGTAATATATTTTCTACTCTGTTTAGACTGCGAATATATCATTTGAAACAAAATGTCAAAGATTGTCAAAATGTCAAAGATATTCACACACAATATATACGTCGGCGGAAGGAGCAAACGAACATTTTGTATCAACCTGGTTTATAAGTCACCATGCCTGACCAATCACAGTTTCAATTAGATAAAATTTTGTTGGGATAGTATTAGCATTATTTCATTAAACGAATGTAACATCACCAAGCATGCTGAAAATTTTAATACTTTCAGCAACTTTTTGCATAAAAATTTGTCAATGATATGGCATAGGTATAAAATTGCCATCCACATAGATTAGCATCTCAAGCCTCCAGGAAGTGGTCTCTGACACCAATCCCGGATAAGGCAGACACATTTTTGTGTTGTTCCCTCGTATGGCGCCCTGTTCGCTCACTTATATGTTTCTTCATAAATTTGACAACAAATCCGCGTTGTGGATAGGTCAAGTTCATAATATCACCTATGAGTAAACCTATGAGTCACCTATGAGTCACCTATGAGTCACCTATGAGTTCACAATTTCACCTATGAGTAATTTTTTTCATATTCCAGTATTTACAAGTTTTGTCATAAAACAAAATTCCATCTCAAAGTAAGATAATTGTATGTTTCTTTTCATTTCAACCTGGTCATAAGCTTATATCACATTTTTGTCGTAATGAAGCAAATCTGAGCTTAATAATTGAAAGTTTGTATATGGTTTTAATTCATAATATTCCCATTTTGTTTCAAAAATCCTTTTGTATTTTGGTATGCTTTAAAGGAAGGGGACCCTGACACCAATCTCGGATAAGGATACATATATATATATATATATATATATATATATAAATAATATATATATATATATATATATATATATATATATATATATCTCATACATATATATATATATAAATATTTTATATACATATATATATATAAATATTTTATATATATATATATATATATATATATATATATATATATATATATATATATATATATATATATACTATTATATATATACATACAGTGGTACCTCGAGTTACGAGTTTTTCGAGATACGAGCATTCTCTCGGTAGATCTTTTGCTTCGAGTTACGTGTTAAATTTCGGGTTACGAGCAAGCTTCAGATATCCCACCGCTAGTTTGAGCCGCGAATGCCATGTTACGTGCTCATCAAATGAGAACACAAGAAGCATATAATATTTACAACTTTATGTACAATTATGATAGAATTGTATAATATTATTCTGAGACTACTATCCAGTCTTAAACCGAGAGATTGGATTCTGAGAAAACGTTCTTCGGATTCGCAGAAAGAAGAATCTGGACATTACAGCCACAGTGAACGATGCAACAATCGCCCAGCTTCCGGGTCTCACTCGTTCACTTTAAGAGAGTAGCTGGTAATAAAAGCGAAAGTCGGGAAAGCGGGACGAAAAGATAAAAAATCAACGTATAAGATTCAATTTTCAGTTCAGCCTTTCTCCTCCTCTTCCATGAGCATCTTCAAGTCTGATCTCCAAGATAAATGCTGTACATTACACTTAATAAAACAAATTTATTGCAGTACATTCTATTATATCTAAGCACGTTTTTCTTATTTAAAAACATGTAACAAAAATATTACGGTATTTTGGGGGAGCCCGGAACGAATTAATGGCATTTCCATTCATTTCAATGTGGAAAATTGATTCGAGATACGAGTATTTCGAGTTACGAGCTAAGTCATGGAACGAATTAAACTCGTAAGTCGAGGTACCACTGTATATATATATATATATATATATATATATATATATATATATATATATATATATATATATATATATATATACATGTATATATATATATATATACATATACATGTATATATATATATATATATATATATATATATATATATATATATATATATATATATAATATATATATATATATATATATATATATATATATATATATATATATATAGTGGGGGGAAGGAGAAGTAGATCGCGTGATAGGACAGCAAGCGCCACCGCAAACCAGCAGCAGAGAGACGGTAAACGAGGGAAGCTCGAACATTACGACGCGACGTGAGAGAGTGATTGGACGCAGTTGTGTAGGCAGATGTCGAAAGTATGAGTTTCCAAGAGACATGCGGGCAGCGACCCAAAAGCGGTGGCACATGGTCCAGTGGCAGGAGAGATTCCATGTTTATAGTTTTGGACGTTGCACGCAAGAACTAGTTTATGTGTGCGCTGCAGTTAGTGTTATGTAAGGAGGCCAAGCTTCAGGAGTGTTTGGTTACAATTAATGTGTAACGGTAAATCCTGTTTATATGTATTAATTGTGTGTGAACCGTTTAATAAATTTTTGTTGTTCGCCATCCATGAAAGATAATTATTGAAGCCGTCCTGTATCTGACAATTTATTGAGATAATTGTTGAGCCAACATGAAAACCCACCCCCTTATATATATATATATATATATATATATATATATATATATATATATATATATATATATGTGTGTGTGTGTGTGTGTGTGTGTGTGTGTGTGTGTGTGATGATTAAAGCATAAGCTATAGTTAATTATATTAATGAGCGTTAAACAGTAAATTCTATTAAAGTCCTAGTGTGGTCTCGAATTCAGGAAGTAGACTGTCTTTCGCAGCGAGAAGTTCAGGGTCATTCGCTCGCACCCGCGCGTATCTTACATAACCATCGGATGTTCAAGCAAAAAGGGGCTCTAGAAGAGAGCCTAAGCCTATGTGACTTATATAACGGAGAAGAAAGAAATTACGCAGTTCGGGGAAATCTTTGATAGAATCAAGACGTGCGTCTGTCGGGAGCTCTGGGAGATGATTGAAAATGGCGATTTAGCTGGATTAATTGGGTATTTGATTAATGTTAATTAATAAAGAGGTGTTTAAAGGTTAATTAAGTATTAGTTCTTCCACCGGCCTACTGTTTGATGACTGCATTTAGAGTAATTAGTGTATTTAGATGGGTGCACGGCGATGGGGTCGTGACATATATATATATATATATATATATATATATATATATATATATATATATATATATAAATATATATATATATATATATATAGATAGATAGATAGATAGATAGATAGATAGGAAATAATGTGTGTAGTTCATTTTTAATACGAGAAAAACTGGAAAGGAGGGTAGTCACAAGCTCTTTATTAATGTGATCAATCGAGAAGGAATCTAAACAGTATATATCGGCTATTGTTACTGTATAGAAGAGGTAAGAATGAATATAAAAATACGAGTTGAATAAGGAACCCTTTTTGATCACATAAGAAAAAGAAATGAACAGCGAGAAAAAAAATAAACAAAATTGTTGACGCAAAAAATGTTATGATTTAATACATAGTTTAACATACTACTATTTTTTTATATAATTTCCAAAGAAAAAAAATCCATCTGGAATGCTATAGATTAAGCATTCGACTCATACTGACATTAGAATTCTTTTAATGAGAAAAAATTAAAAGACGTAACACTTCTTTATTTTTCAGATTCTTCTAGATAACTGGGTGCAATGCGTATTTTGTTTAAAATTCCTGTAAATTTCAAATCAAAATCAATTTATGTTTTTGTTCTCATAACTATAACTACTAGATATTCTCAGCTAGCAGGAACGTTTGCATGAGAATTGGGAGATTATGTGGACATACTTAATTTATCACTTTATGTTCCTGTCTCGTTTATTATTTCTGTCTTTAAGTTTATTTCTTCCTAGCTTTCTGTTGTATGCTTCAGATATAGTGAAACTATAAACACGAGGGGTATGCAGTGGCGTATTATGTATTTGCGGGGCTCGAGGCGGAACTAAATTTGGGACCGTATCTCTGTTTTTTTAAATATTAATTAGTTAAATACAAGAAAGACGTGATTTTTTTAATAGAATTTTTATTTTTGTAATCAGAACAATATAAAATAAACATATTTTTAACTATTATTCAAGTTAAGATGCGAGCCGGAGGATATTTCCTTTAAGAAATCCTCGGAATTGTTCATTTACATTATTATTGCAGAATTTAAATATTATCTATATATAACAAACAGTTCCGTAATTGACTGACTCACTGACTGACATACAACGCACAGACCAAACCGCTGGACCTAAAGGGCTGAAATTTTGCATGACGATCCTTCTTATATTGTATGGGTGCACTAAGAAAGATTTTTGACAAATTCTTCTTAGATTTTTTTAAATTAAATATTTAAGCAGTTTTTGAATTTTTTTTAAGTTCGCATTTAAAATAATAATTTGAGGGTTATAAAATTTATATCACGAGAAAGATAAAAAAAAAATTCCTTTAAAATGAGATCTTTTTAGAATCTTTACCTCCATTTTCTGATTTTTGGTGAATTTTTAAAGATTAATTTTTTAGAATTCAATTTATTAAATGCTGATCACGTGATTTCTCTTTCTGGTACTTTAAATAAATTTATCGTCACGTGCATAACAACAAAATAGACAAAAAAATTATTTTTCTTTTCTTGCTAATGCGGAAGACGATTGGACATTATCCAAAAAAATATTAAAATACAGTAAAAGATATGTTCCTCAAACTGTACTACATTAACTATACTATATTCTTTAGTATGTCCTATTAGATTTAATTTGAATATTTTCTTCTACATTATTTTGTCTATAAAAATATCCGTTACGATTTTTTTTATAAATATATATATATATATATATATATATATTTTACATCAATTGCATACATCGATCGTCGTATTTATTATACATATTTATTTTTTTTTTGGCATTGATTGCATACATTGACCGTTTTATTTAATTTGAATGTATTCCGTAGCGAAGTGCGGGTTTTCAGCTAGTATAATATAAAACTGTCATAAAGTAAATTGAATAGAAAAAAATCATTTAAAACACAGCACTCTACAACGACCTCAAAAAGCGAATGACTTTAAATATGTACTAACCATCGAGATACGAATAATATAGAGGCCGTAAAAACTCTGTGGTTATAGATGTCGATGTCGGTCCAGGTAGTGTTATATCCTTATCTTTATATGCCGATTTGGAGTTTCCAAACATCCGTTAAGTGGGGAGATCACCTTTGAACTCACAAAAATACACTGATTTTACTTCCAAGCTTAATGTGTTATCAAAGAGTTAATTGTAATTAATTAAAACCAATTTTTAGGGTGAATTATACAATGCTTTATCTATTAGAAAACAAAAGCAGAATTGTTCGGAGACCATTATAAATTATTTTATGTTTAAAAATTTTTTTTTATGAATAATGTATTTTAGGTCAATGCATTGCTCACAGAATTTTTTTTAAACTATAAGAGGTATATATTAAATTATTTGTATATATTCTATCCATAGGTTATACTTTAATCTACATCTAAAATAATTACCATATTTTACATAAAATATTTTTTCAGGCAAATGTATTGCAATGTACAAGAAATATCCTAAAATTTTTTCACAAAAAATTGCTGTAAAAATTATTAATATTATATATAAAAATTATTAATATATACTTATTAATATATATACTATATAAAAATTATTAATATTTACTTACCAAATTTTAGGTGGAAATTGTTTAAACATACTAGATATATGTACAAGTATACAAAATTTCAGCAATTTTGGCCATAAGTTTTGAAGAAATAGTGCGCACAAGTTTGAAAATAACAGTTTTTAGTAAAAGCCATTTAACGTTTCTATAAATTACTGTACTATTAGCTTCATACATTGGGCCAGAAAATCGCTTCTAATTGTAGTATCTTAATTAATTTTTTAAAGATTCCTAACATTCCATTCTTCAAAATTAAATCATAATAATAAAAAAAAATTGAGTTTTTTGGACGTTTTAAGGTAATCTCCCCCCTTAAATCATTATGCAGGCGTTAGACCCCAATTCTACGAATTTACAATAGAAATTGTATATTTTTGCCTTCGCAGTTTGCACAATAGTGACTACCTAAATAAAAAAAAAATTAATATGTGAGTAGCTAAAATAATTTAGTTGATTTGGGTGACCTGGGGACCTGTGCGGAAATCCGCCCCTGGGGTATGGCAATGTAAGCATACTTTATTTACTGAGTTCCAGACTTATTTGCTGCCTCTGTCATTGTCCATTACTTTCTGTCATGCTGTTGGAGGATTCTTAAATAGCAGGAATAACAATAAGAAAGAGAATTGTAATGGAATGTCAGTGCGCTTTACTAATTATTTTGAGTTCTTGGTTTGATTTCTTTATCATTATGTTAATTAACTTGTACCTGGCAAATGGATACTTCCAAAGAAAAAATAACAAGGCTCTGTTGTAAAGAATACAAGAAAGACGGGGAAAAGTAAAAGGAAAAGAATTAACTATCAGACACCGGCATTACACAAAACTGGCATCTAGGATTCAACACATAAGTCAAGTTTACGACAGTATTTTAATTAGATTGATCTTAATTCCTTGTAGTTTAAAAATTATAACTGTTTTATATCTGCCTGATGTAGTAAGTCAACTGATGAAGTAAGTCAACTATTGAAATAATCGCGAGTATTCGAGTGGTGACTTTGTATAATAAATATTCAAAGTTCAAGTGTTCATTATTCCGTCAAGGAAGCAAAGGAAAGTTGAGAACTTCAGGAAGCATAGTTGGGTCTAGATATAATCTATCATCTCAATAAGCTGTGTTCTGAAGGAGGGTATATCTTTAAAATCTAATTTGTTTAATATCAATATAATTTTTTGTTGTTTTTGAGTGTGGGGGATGGTCACTTTCTTACTTATTTTCTTTTTCTTTTGAACACGATCTTCTAAACCAGCTGGCTAATTATTCAGACGTTTTGAGTCCTGTGTTGTTAAGGTACATATGAAGTCTAAAATAAAATCTAAGAAGTCAAGACCTAATCTGTTATATATATATATATATATATATATATATATATATATATATATATATATATATATATATATGACACGGCGCTTGTTTTGCTCCGGTGTTAACATCAATTTTATGCTGTCACGTCCATTGTTGAATTGGGTGAGTGGTAAACCTTTTAAAGAAATAATCCAATTCGTATTAACTCCGTCTTTATTAAACTTCGTAAGTTGACCCCTCTCCAGGTTGATTTCCGCGCTTCGCCATTTTATAATCTACTCGGCCACGACTGCCGCAAGCATCCGCTAGCAATGAGATTCCTACTCAATCTGCCGCCAAAAACTTAATTTTCTCCGAGCTCCTGCTGCACGGCGCATGTACAGACCTCATCCTTGGGCATCTGAACCCTCAATATTGCTGATCGTGCGTTTTTAACTTCGCGCCCAAAACCTTTACACTTCTAAAAATAAATCTTCTCGCCTAGAATTATTCACTTTCCGCTCAAAGTCGCTTTTAAAAGATGATTTTCCCCACAGCAAAATACGCGTGCTTTGTCAATGGATCGTTAGATTCTTATTATTTTAAGCCCCCTTTCCCCGTACTTCTCAACTATATTTTGACAGTTCAGTTATATTTTGACATATATATATATATATATATATATATATATATATATATATATATATATATATATATATATTACGGACATGCTTAGCATAAGACATGCAGACACTGGGTGCAGCAGAATGCACTCCCATAATTCTGAAGATCCCTGGTAAAGGAGTGGTGGGGGTAGGGCGTCGCGGAATGTGGCAACAGTTCGGGTGGATTTTCTAGTTGTCAGTAGATACCATGAGTTGGTCCGGTGAACATCGATGTTTCGTTATCGAGGCGTTCTTTAAAAACAATGATTTTGTAACCGCGACATAGAGGGCATTTAGGACGCGCTTCGGGATCTATGCAACTGATGCCTTTGATCGAAAAACAACCCTGCGATGGGTTTCTAACGTGAGAGCAAATTGGTCTTCATTACAAAGGAAGTCAAGTGGTTGACCTCGGAACATTAGAACACCTAAAAATGTACAACGATTCCATTAGTCCGCTACTCGTAAAGACGTTAATGCCATTTTCCCAGAGATGGACGACAGAGTGGTGTAAAACTTTAGAGAACGGCTGCAGCAGTGCATCGCAAATAACTGGCGTCACCTGAGTGATGTTTTCAAAACCTAGTGGGGAAAAAAACTAGATTATAAGTACTTTTATAAAATATAAAGCTGTAAATTGTTTTTTTCGTGTTTTATTACCCTATGAAATCTGGGAGTCCATTCTGAGGCACTCTGTATTAGGGTTTTCGATTTTGAGCAATTTTTTTAAAACCCGGGTTTCGGGTTTGACGGGTTTTTTTCATTTAAAACCCGGGTTTTCCCGGGTTTACTTGGTTTGTTTCAGGGGATCAATAGCAAAGAACTAAAATAATAAATAGTTTATTAGAAGCATCTAATTTATTTCAGAATTTCAAATATAAAAAATAACAGTAAATAAATTTTCTGTTAATAAACATATACATATATGTATAACAAATAAAAGTGGTACAAATATCTCATTTTTTATAAGACTGCCTTACAACCATCATTGCACTCAACGTATCATCATTGAGTCGGCTTCTGAGTTTATTAGCACAGAGACCCATTATAGAAAATGCTCGTTCTGCTTTCACCGAAGTTGGTCGAATTGTTGTTAAAGTCTTGAAAAGTTTATCTAGCCTTTCAGGTCGGCTTTTCGTTGCCCAAAAAACTGAATTTCTTTTCTTATGATATATGAACCAGATTTTAATTTTTTATGATTTTCCATATTATTCTCCTGCAGAAACATACTAAGCTTATCAGATAGGGACATGAGCTCTATCTGATGTCACTTAGTCTCATTGTATTTTTTATTCATTTGTTTGAGAGCCGTACCGAGTCCGACATGTTAAATTTGGTCTTGGTTCCAAAGTAAGGAATATAATTGGTATTCTACTGCATTAGATAAATAACTAATTCCCCGGGTTTACAATAAAAATATTCCCGGGTTTTGGGTTCGTAAAATCTTTGAAAAACCCGGGTTTTCGGGTTCGGGGAAACCCGGGTCAAAAACCCTACTCTGTATCTGTAAACAGAGTAATAAATTTGGAAAGTTTGAAATATATGATAATCCGACGGATCCCGCCAGTTTATCTATAAATTATGGTAAATTCAATAAGTATGTATTAATTACATGTAACTCTAAAGATCTCATAAACTGTTCTCATGTGATGAATTTCAAAAATAAATGAGGACTTAATACAATAACACTAAAAGATCTCTCTTTCTTCATCCCGAAATCTTATCTGAAAGACAAAGAGTTAGGTAATGTATAAAACTTTCCCCCTTTTTTTTACTTCATTAGATATGAGAGATTAATGTCGAAAAACCTTTGACAGCCCATAAGATACCACCTCTGCGTTGGAGATAAGGGTTTTTGCAGGGTATCATCGGGGTGTAACACAGTAATTATTCTGAGAGTGCGGAAATTTATCATCATAAAAGAGTAATGACAAGGCTCGTGTGAATCATTTATTAGGAGGCAGAAAGTTAAGATTGAGCCTGAAGTTGCGAGAAGTGACAGTGACAAGTAGAGGTGTCGAGTACAGTTAAGTGAAGAAGGTGTAAAAAGGCAATTCATTTTTAATTAACCTACAGCTGATGGAGTGTAGAGGTTTAAAATTCGCATTATTAAAATTTCGAACACATACGTATTGGAATAAGTTGTTTTCAGAATCAGTCAAGCACTTCACTTCTTTAATATGTTTGATTGACATTGTTTAAACCTTTTATAGACTGTTTTACTGTGCGATTTATTAAAATTGCATTTTGATTTCTGATACCAGGAATTTATTGCTGCTTTCACTATCTGTTGTTAAATTTATCGATCTCTGCCTCTCTAGATAATACTTAAATAATCATGTTATAGCAATTTGAGACCATCTTTGTTTAAATTAATAGGCCGCGGGATCTTATGTGTTTACAAGCTCCTCTAAAGGAACATCTGAACTTATTAGAAACCGTTTCACTGTTCCTTTATTAAAATATTTTATTAACTTTTAAAGTAATCACTGTGTATAGGGACAGAGCAAATTATGATTTAAAGAGAGATTAAACGGCTAAAATACTGGTTAACTAAACTAAATAAATATTAATATTTATTGCTGATATATTCTTTCGTAATACAGGGTGTCCGGGCTAAAGGTATCCAAAAGTCATGACTCATTTTTATAGAACTACCGATTAGAATTTTAAAAAAAATATTTAAATAGAAAGAACATCTCACCAAGTATTAATATCAATCATAGATTTCTATTATAGTATCATAGATTTTGATGTGTGCGCCTTTTGTATCACGAATAATTTCTAAATGGTAAACCAGTTCTCTCCAAGTGTTTCGTAGCATATGAGGCATTATTAAACTTTTTTGCTTGAGGATTCATTAAATCTGTTGTGTATAGACAAAAAATTGAAACTGTGGATGAGTTGAAGAAGCGTATCATTCAAGCAATTCGTGTAATAACTCCTGATATGCTACGAAACACTTGGAGAGAACTGTTACCATTTAGACGTTTGCTGTGCTACAAAAGGTATTTACATCGAAATCAATGATTCTATGATCGAAGTATATGATTGATATTAAAACTTGGTGAGAAGTTCTTTCTATTTAAATATTTTTTTTCAATTCTAATGGGTAGTTCCGTAAAATTTAGTCATGACTTTTGTATACCTTTAGCCCGAACACCCTGTACTATAAATCTGAAAGTAACATTCTGTATTTTTTAGATTTATAATATGCGTCTTCACGAAAGACTTCGTGGGCCACAGATTGAGTGCTGATGGGACGCATACGGCCCGCAGGCTGTATGTTGTTACAGTCCTGGTATAGGGGGACAATAGTACTAAGTGTTGCCTACCGTTGACAATGGCCCTTTAATTTTTCTATCAAAAAGGAACAATTTTCAAGAGCAATTGAGAATCCGGTGTGGTCTTGGTTACAGGCACTATCCATCTGGGAGTTACATAACGAGCAACAATATGCATAGAAAGATAAATTATATGTTTATGTTACCTATATGAACACTATATCGCACCTCTGCTAGAGCAGTGTTACATCTCAAAATAGCCGTATTTTCAGGAAGAGCTGAAGAAGATATGCGTCGACATTTTATTTCTTGTGTTATGAATGTCTTGATAATTTTGGAAAATTTATTGTTCGAATTACTACAGAAGGCAAAACTATATACTATTAAAGTTGTTTTTAATTTTTAAAGCATGATTTTGAATTTTAATTACAAGATATAACCCTCTTCTAGTAACCTCATTTTGTCAACATGGACTGAAAAACTTTAGGGAATACTGTAATATCTCTGCGCTAATGCACAATCTATCTAAACTTTTCACAATACAAAGAAAAAACCTTGATAACATGAAAAGCAGGTTAGAACAAAATACAAATTTATCTTCCAAATAAAATATAATGAACATTTTTATTACAGGAACATTTTAATACAACATTAGGCACTGACAAAAATCTTATTTTCTTTCTTCGCGCATGAGGAAGTTTTCCCTTCTAGTTGTGGAAGAGGGTAATAAGCGCCAACTAGGAGATTGTGTTGGTACTAGGCTTATAACATTATTCGAGAATGAGAAGCACTTCTTATAGAGCATTGTGGTACAATTATCTCAAAATCGAAAATTTCGGGGTTGTAACACTTTTCTAGCAGAGGTGCGATATGTATATTATTACTTTAACGCCTGTACAACTAAAATATCAAGCTGGTCCATTATTTGTCACCTGGTGCTGTTCCCAAGTGGAGTTAGAAACAGCCTTGTTAGAAATTTTGCATCAACCACCACCGTAGATTCAATTTATTATACTGTGCAGACAAACTGGCCGATTCATAGATGTACAGATATGAACTGACATCTGCAGAGAGATGGAAAGATAAAAAGAAACGGATGGGTAAACGAACCGATAGATATTACTTAATACATTCTTATCTTTTGGAAAGAAGTTGCTTAAACTTTCATGGCATGCTTTTGTCCGGAAAACGCTCGTCAGCATGCCTCCCACGGAACTTAATGGACTGCTAACTCGTTAATTATCTAGAACACGGTGTTAATTGGGAAAACAGCCCCTTCACTACAGTGTGTAGGCGTTGCCTGCCAAATTGAATTTATCGCGAAGCTTTTCCAAAACAGCATAGTATGTACTACTGAACCTGCATTCCCTTATCGCTGTTTTCGAAATGGGAAAATTTGGACTGAAATTTTTCGGCCGATTTCCTTCCTCTGCGTAAACTGTTTAAGGCGATTAAAAACAACCTTAGTGCTAAGCTTGTTATCGGAATTTCACGCGTTTGTGACTTTACCCTTAGGAATTAATTATTTTACAAGCTTATTTCCTATACTGTTAGGCGTGCGTGCAAAACTTTACTGAGAAAGACTGCTTATATAGGAGAGGCAACTGAACATATATATAGACTATACTAAGAATGAAACTGAAATCGACTTTATTAACTTTATTAGTGCCACACTTAAATCTTATATCAAACTATTTTATGTTCAGTTAATCGTTTCTATGAGGGTATATGTGTGTGTTTCTATGAGGACAGCGTAACTTCTCGAGTCACGGGTTTTGACTCATCGTTTGAAATCAGATTATCAATAAATTTGTTTTATTAAGTGTAATGTACAACATTTACCTTGGAGATCAGGCTTGAAGATCCTGATGGAAGAAGTGGAGAAAGGTTGAATTGAAAAATTAAACCTTATTCGTTGATTTTTGATCTTTTCGCCCCGCTTTCCTGACTTTCGCTTTTATTACCAGCTACTCTTTTAAAGTGAACGAGTGAGACACGGAAGATGGACGATTGTTGCATCGTTCACTGTGGCTGTAATGTCCAGATTCTTCTCCGAATCGATCATAGAATCCGAAGAACGTTTTCTCTCAGAATCCAATCTCTCGGTTTAAGACTGGATAGTAGTCTCATAATAATATTATACGATTGTATAATAATTGTACATAAAGGTTGTAAATATTATATGCTTCTTGTGTTTTCATTTGATGAGCACGTAACATGGAATTCGCTGCTCAAACTAGCGGTGGGATATCTGAAGCTTGCTCGTAACCAGAATTTTAGCTCGTAACTCGAAGCAAAAAATCTACCGAGAGAATGCTCGTATCTCGAAAAACTCGTAAGTCGAGACACTCGTAAGTCGAGGTACCACTGTATCTGGTACATAGTCCATCGCTCAAAGAAGATGATGTGAAAAATAGGACTACCGATACGAGTCGAATGCTCTGGAAGAAACTGAAATAGATTTTGTTAACAATATCTTCGTATGGCCAAATTCTTTTAAATATATATAAGCTGGAAACAGTAAATGGAGTGGAATACTTATTGAGGGAGGGACATAGGCACTCTAAGACAAAGGGGTTAAAACACGAGGTAAAATTTGCTCGTGGACAGGATATATGAAGGTAAAGACAGGTACTATTGTATTTCAGTGGGCCTTTCAATTCTTTCAATTAACAGAACATCTTGATTATGAATGTGCATTTGAAGTAAACACGTTAAACATATATAAATCCTTCATTTAAATAGTTATCGTCCCATGAACGAGGAAAAGGACTAATTGTCAATCAATTTGCCATTCAATCAGGTATATATATACGTGTGTATATATATATATATATATATATATATATATATATATATATATATATATATATATATATATATATATATATATATATATATATGTATATATATATATGTAGTATGTGTGTGTGTGTATTATTAAGGAAATCTTCGCTTCGTAACTGTCATAGTCACAACTAAACTATCCTTACCGTGGCATGATGCTAAAGGATTGTTCTGTCATGTCAAATGAATGTCAGTCACGCTGTCCAGTAAAATGTCCTTCCCAGTAGCATATTTCTTGTGCTTCAGATAACTCTAATCAGGCTTTCCTGTATGCAGTTCCCAGTTTTCCATAATAAACATCTGTTACAAGCAACTTAAGATGTATTTCATAAAAAAAAACTCTCCAAGTCTTATAAAGGATTGCTATTTTATCTAATATAAACAGAACTATTTCTCAATATGAAAACAAATATTATTCGTACATTCTGGAACACAAACTTCCACTTTATCCTTTTTAAGTTTCGAGCAAAGTTTTCTCAAAACGAATCAAAAGCATATCGGCAAATATTTGCTCTGTTATTTTCAATCAATAGTGTATACAGATATTCTGAGAAATCGTATATTTTTAAAGTTTAAGAGTTTAATGATACATGTACATTCATAAATGTATATTCATACATGGACATTCATCGTAATGCTGGTCCGCCTATATGGTGCCCCCATAATAAAATGGCCAGCAATACTGCGGTGTATTATAGGCGAATGTGTTCGCGATAAGTGCCTCCGCATTGGTTTAAAAAAAAATTATAATAATAATTCATAAATATTAAAACTTTTTTTATTTCCTAATCAAGCAAGCTTTTATAATTTTTACTTAATATCACTCGGTAGTGCAGATTATTCTGTAGTATAGTGTGATTATGATGATGTAAATAACATCATGTTATTTTAATCAGCAAGCCTGTTTCAGCATGTCTGTTTAGTTTTCCTCAAAATTTACATTCAGCTTATTCCTTTGAAAATCTGTGATATGGGTAAGATGTCGACCGAGACCATTTGGAAGAAAATATAAAGATAAATGCTTAATTTCTGCCCCTCAAATATAAGTAAAAATTTTTTGTTGACTCTTTAAATTAACTGTTTAGGCAACACCTCCATTTTTGTGTTCAATTTTAGACACAAATTTTTGAAAATTTCAGTACGAGTTTACCCAAGATTCTATTTTTTTTAAATTATGAGGTTAACACTCCTTGATTTAACAATCGAGCGTATGAATGAATGGCGTAGGATCAAAATTATCAGTCTCCATCACAGCATTTTTTCTTTCAGTAAACTTCAGAGAACTATATTTTATACATTTTTGAAGATAAGAAATTGAATTTACTTTTAGAATTATCCTAACATTTTTATGAGTAGGCCATTTTCTAAAAATTTTCGTTTTTTAATTGATTGAAATGCAATAAGAAAATATCCTTAACTCAATTTTGAGGAAAAAAATGCAGATTGCTGATTTTGATCCTGCACTACTCAAATATATTTGACACTGAGGGCGTGGTGGCCCAGTGGTCAAAGACAGCGAACCAGTGATCAGAACGTCACTGCGTCGATGCCCGTCGCTGGCATATCCTCCGCCGTGTACACTAATAGCGGCTGGTGCACGAAAAATCTCTCGTGGCTGCAATGTCCTCCAAGTTCTCAAATTTACCTCTGGAGGTGCGTGGTCAAGTGTACCGGTTTCGTCACTTGACTCGGTTCTAAATTACGGGACCGGCTTTTAGGGGGTAATGCTGGCCACTTATACGGTGCCCCCTTAAATGAATGGCCAGCAGTCACGCGGTGTTCATACAGGCGAATACCTAGCGACAAAGTGCCTCCGCCTTCGAATGAATATATATATATATATATATATATATATATATATATATATATATTTATTTATATATATATATACATATATATATATACATACATATATATATATATATATATATTTATTTATATATATATACATATATATATATATACATACATATATATATATATATATATATATATATATATATATATATATATATATATATATATATGTATATATATATATATATACTAGCAGACCCGACAGACGTTGTCCTGTTGAAACGTTGTAATTCTAGCTGAAGTACCCGGCATTGCCCCGGATTTTAAGAATGTTTGTTAACCAAAATCAATTTAAAAACTAAACGCAGTATAAGTAACATAGAAAAGATTTAGCCTTTATCATTGGAGCAAAAAATCATGAAAAGTAAAACATAAAATATATAAATTTATAATAAACCTATAAAAATCCATTAAAAAACTAAACGAAGTATAAATAACATAGAAAAAAAGCATACGAAATGTTATACATATTAATAATATGAAAACCCAATTAAAAATATATAAATGTATAATAACTCCTCAGATTTCAGCTATATTCGGTATTTCATCATAAAAAAGCTGAAAAAAAATAAAAATAAATAAAAATAATAGTTTTAAAAAATAATAAAATTAAATTTAAATTTAAATTTAAAAAATAAAAATAAATAAAAATAATAGTTTTAAAAAATAATAAAATTAAATTTAAATTTAAATTTAAAAAATAAAATAAAATAATAATTAAAAAAATAATAAAATAAAAGCTGCAATAAAAAAGCCTTAAAAAATGCTGAAAGAACAGGTCTAGCAAAATTTACACGACTCTGCATCCGAACCCGGGTCGATAGCATGGTACTTGCGCGACCTTCCGAATACGCCACGATGACATGGTGTTCTACTGAGTAAAGTGAAACATATTCGCTATTGGTAAGTTGTTGTTGGCTGGTGATTATACATGTCAGAGGAGTTTTTATTCAGAAATAAGATAGCAGGATAGAAGATTAGTCTTTAGCTGTTCAATAGACACAAATATATAGGCGAGGGGGATTGCAGTAGCGATTAAAAAAGATCTCGTGTCACTTAGCGTGGTTGATTCGAATTTTCCATCGCGTGTCGAGAGTATGAATATGCAGTTGGATCTGATGTATTTTAGAGTATAAAATCTGACTTGAAAGTTTATTATTTTCATTTACTATTCTGGTTTAATATATGACTTCAAACTTTTTTGATTTTATTTAGTTTTATCTTTTCGCTCGCTGTTTGCTAACTAAACCTAACGTGGACGGCATTATCCAGAGGGCCGATTCCACAAACTGTAACAGCTTCCATTTACCGGACGCACCCCCTTATAAATTGTTGGTTTTTTATTAATTAATTAAAAATATAAAAACATTTTCTATCGGATCAAATTGTGAATCTAAACCATTCTCGATTCAACTTAATCGCACACACAAAATTTCATAAAAATCAGTCCAGTCGTTTAGGAGGAGTTCAGTTACATACACACGGACAGAAGAAATATATATATAAGATATATATATATATATATACATATATACATATATATATATATATATATATATACATATATACATATATATATATATATACATATATACATATATATATATATATATATATATATATATATATATATATATATATATATATATATATATATATATATATATATATATATATATATATATATGACACTGTGTAGTAGTTATCTGTCAAGAACTCTTCGGCGGTCATACCTGCCTCTCCAATATGTAAGTATTGTGCATGAAGTATATATTGTGCATAAAATATAAGTAAAAATCATAACTGATTAAACAGGTTTAAACTGGCTTAAACATTATCCATCAGTCTCATGTCCCGTTAAAATGTTTAACTTCATCTACACATACAGAAAAAAGTTGTTCACTCTATCCACTGTGCTGTATAAATGCGGGAAGACTGCTTACATGATCATCTATCACGAAAAAAATTTATTTATCTGTATTAAGTGCTAGTATTTTTTTAATATAGATTATGTTTTTCTTGAAATAAAGCTAACTTTTTAATACTTTTTCATTATTCGTTGTTGAATAAAAGAAAACTAATTTTTGACATAGCCGTAAAAATTCATCTTATCCATGTATCGGAAAGAGTAAAAAAGGAATAATATCAAAGTAAATCAAAGTATTTATTTGTTAGAATATTTTTTGTAAAGAAATGGGAGTTGTATATAATTTGATATCCGAGAATAGTAACGTACCGTGATTTTATTGAATTGGATATAAGCTAAGTTCGAAATGATTTCTAATAAATATCAATTCGTTTCTATGTAATATATACAGCGAACCAACACAAATTCCCAGATTTTCTTTCATTTTATTAAACAAAGAAAAGTTTTCCAATAATTCATCTTTCTTTCTTTTTATGCGTTCTACAGCTGAACAGTGTTATGCCGTTTGAATTGAAGTAATCATTTACGGCACTTGTTTACGGTCAGATGTCAGAAGAATATTTTTTATTGGTCACTGGCAAATGACGTAAAACTGTATCAGGGACAGGGGTAGTTCAGTATTATGTTATAAAGAAAGATCAAGATGTATCACTTAAAAATGCATCGTAGCTTTTTTTTTCATTTTATTTTTTTATCCTACTGATGAATGAAGAGAGAAATGTCTAAAAAGGAACGCTGTAAGTACTTCAATAATCACGGACTTAATTTTTAGAAACCTAATCGTGGAGAAATCAGAATAACTAATTTTAGACAGCATGCATAAAGTATTCTAATTTTTTTACCGATCCTACAAAGATAAAAAAAAATCAGAACTCCCGTAAGATGGGGTTACTTTGTGACGGATTTTAATTTTTTTTTTCCTGTTCCAGCCGATCAGTTTTAAAAGCAGCCCAACACGAACAATTGCAAAACATTGGTACATCATTTATTTATGTAGTAATGTATTGCGCTAATCCGGATCATTACTTACCATTGAGAAATTAAAGTTAAAATGTGTCACAAAGTTGTCCCGCCGAGTGGGGATAACTTATGACATCTGTGTTTTCGCCTTGAAATCCAAGAGGAAAAACGACTTGACACTAAGTCAGACAGTAAAACGC
The DNA here is from genome assembly GCA_907164885.2 of Dolomedes plantarius. Taxonomy (NCBI): domain Eukaryota; kingdom Metazoa; phylum Arthropoda; class Arachnida; order Araneae; family Dolomedidae; genus Dolomedes; species Dolomedes plantarius. Next base: position 55,134,319 of record OU015498.1, read on the forward strand.
TTATAAAAAGCTTGATACACAATTATATATACCTATTGCAAATATTGGATAGCTATATCTATATCTTTGACATCAAAGAGACCTCGAGTGTCCAGGGCAGTCATCAGTTCTTTGAGAAGAAAGGAAATTCGTCTTTCGGCACATTCTGCTCATTCGAGTAGTTTTTTCTAGATAGTCAATACTTCTTTCTCTCTAGTGGTATTTTAGAGGACGGAAAAATGTGACATCGAACGGTTGGAGAAGGTGGTATGACTTTGTGGGTTATTTTGTCACAGTCTCAATGTGTCACTGAGTAACCCCGTCACCTTTCGATATTTAGGTTAGGTTCTCATATCTCTCAGAAATATCACTACACAAAAGTTGTATTGCTCCACAATCTAACCAACATATTGACAATAAAAAATAATTACCTGTGGTAGTTGGTTGTATAAGATGTTAGCCTTCAGCACACAAAGTTTCCGAAGTTTCAGTCAATAGCTTCACAACAGGTTTGAACAATACACTGGCCAGAGAAGACAAATGGCGCACAGTCTTCGGACACTGGCCACTAGGTATATCTGTAGGCGTGATACAAGATCCGAAATACGAAAAAATTACTATGTGTCACAAAGTTACCCCTGCAGTCACAAAGTAACCCCGCGTTCTGCGGTACTGTAATTATTTTTAAAAACAGCCCAACTCCAAAGTACTTTGTATTATCTATATACTAAGTCCAGCCTGTACAGGAATGAATTTGTAAATTAAAGTGCTTGAAATTATTGAACATTTTTCTCCACTAAACTTTTTAGTGAATTCAATTAGTCGTTTTTCCGCAACTGACTGTGCATAAGTTTTTCTTTACCCTAGATTTCGAAATATTATCAGCGGATTCCTTTAAAAACAGGAAAACTTATACAATGATATTTGTATGTAAAATATCAGGAATGTAGGTATGAAATTACTGCTTAGAAAATGATAATGGCTGATGAGTAGTTAAGCATTTGGCAAAGGGGGGGGGGGGAGAGACAAAGTCCCTGTCCAGGGTATGTCAGAACTATTGACAAATCTTATGTCAATGTGATGTTAAATATGTGAAAAACCAAAAGTTACTTTTGAAGAAAAGTTATTGTGTCCTAAAAGATATGTTTATCTATAGACTTAATAACTAAACATTTATGTTTGGAATTCTGCAGTTCTTGGAGACTTGACATGCCGTAGAAAATGAAAGAAATTTAAATAACTCCTTCTCTTCAAAGATCCGTAATATATAATCCAAAATACCAATTGGAAGACTTTTCCTTAAAGTCAGTTTTACAGGACTTAAAAAATTTCTCTGTCAAACTAAAAAGACTTTTGCATGATACATCCCTTTATCGAATTATCTTACTGACAGATAAACAAAATTAATGTATTAAAATTCACCCTACAATAATTTATTGCCGTTTCTGAGAATTGACAACTATAATTGTATAAAATACTAGCTGAATACCCGTGCTTCGCTGCGGAGTACATTCAATTTAAATACAACGGTCAATGTATGCAATTAATGCCAAAAAAATATAATAAATAAATATTTATAATAAATACAACGGTTAATGTATGCAATTAATGCCAAAATACAAACAAAAAATATATCTATAAAAATCGTAACGGATATTTTTATAGAAAATATAATGTAGAAGAAAATATTAAAATTAAATCTAATAGAACATACTAAAGAATATAGTACAGTTAATATGGTGCTGTTTGAAGAACATTTCTTTTACTGTATTTTAATATTTTTTCGGATAATATTCAATCTTCTGCCACATTAGGATGAAAAATTATTTAAATTGGGCATAAAATTGTACATAAATTCAAAAACATAAAGTTTATAAGTTAAATAAAGTTCTGTAATATTATACCAATAAATTTCCAGTAGATAGCCAATAAATTGTAAATATTTTTTTACCTTAAAGTTCCCATAAAAAGCGTAATTCCAAATGTAATTTTCTTCAATAAAACCTTAAACGTTGCCAATTTTAAAAATCTTTTTACATTTATCAGTACCTCCTCCACTTGAATCTTTAAAATATTAAATGTTTTACTGATAATAAATGAAAATGTAGTTTGATGTGTTGCTATGGTTACTTAACTATGGTCGACAAAGAAAATTCAAATGTTAAATGTTTTACTGATAATAAATGAAAATTTCGTTTGATGTGTTGCTATGGTTACTTGACTATGGTTGACAAAGGAAAATCTGTAAAGGTGAA
>OU015498.1:55141552-55144052 GCA_907164885.2 Dolomedes plantarius
ACAGATTAAAAAAACTTGAAAGGAGAAAATGTAAATTTTATTATTTCATCTGAGGCCTATGTAAAAGAATTTTTCTCTTTGATGGAAAGAATTTCGGGGTCCAATGAAAAGCAAAGAAGTGAAAATAAGTACGATTGATTTTTAAAACATTCAGGCTTCTTTTTTTTTTCTTTTTATCTTTCTACCTATGGAAATTTCTGAGCCAGTTTGTTGAATGAGTGCACTCTCCATCTGAAAAGGGGATTCCAATTTTTAAGCTTAAATTGACAAATATTATTTTTCTTATTATTTAAATTTATATATCATGAGCGACATAATATGTTTGTCTTAAAATTTGTAACAAAATTTGTAACTAAAATTGAATATGATGTCTGGCGGTCTGTTTTTTGATCGATGCTAATCGAGAATCATGAATTTCTCTGTTTATCTTTTCTTTTGTAACAAGGCGGTTATATAGAAGACTAGCTGAAAACCCGCCACTTCGCTACGGAGTACATTCAAATTAAATAGAACGGTCAATGTATGCAATTAATGCCAAAATAATAAATATATATATTTATAAAAAAATCGTAAGGGATATTTTTTTTTGGGATAATGTCCAATCGTCTGCTGAATTAGAAAAAAAAATTTTTTGTCTATTTAGTTGTTATGTGACCGATTATTATGAGTCACAATAATCGTCGGTGACGATTATTGTGACTCATAATAATACTCACAAGGGTAATTTTTATGAGTCCTTGGGAAGCATAAAAATGACCGTAGTACTCTCATCAAACCAATCATCTTTGAGGTCAGAGAGGGTGGAAAAAAGTACGAGCCCCCAAGATATCGCCACTGTGGATGCTCGGTCAAAATTGAGGTGGACCCCAGAGGAAAATGTTGGTTCACTTATATGGTGTACCCTTTGAATCTCGCGATTGAAGTGCGAATGTGTTCATTGAAAAGTGCCGCGTAAAAGTAATTTTTCTTCCATATATCTTCCGAGAAACTTCCACCATGCCATATTTATAATTTGAGTTCAGAGAGCAATCAAAAGTCCCCTGGCTTCCGGTACACAAAAAAAAAATTCCGATAGTCTCTTCTAACGAAACTACCGCGGGTTATTAACGTAGGATTACTTATAATTGCTTACCTATTTTGTATGTGTATATTTATGTGTTATGTATATATGTATCTATATATATGTATGTATGTATATATATATATGTATCTATATATACATATATGTATGTCAAAATTTAACGTCTTTTGGTACTTTTCTGTTTAACTGTTTATTGCTTGTCGAAGCGATACAGACTGGGTTTCGCAGACTGCCAAAATTATAGGGACGGATGGACGAACGGTTTTAGCGTTTGAAATTTTGCTTTCCGAAGGACCGTTATAGAGGAACGTAATCCTACGTTACAACTTTTTAAAACCTCTACTTGATTCTATGTATTATATCGTTGTATAATTAAAGTTATTAATGACATCGCTAAAAAGGCAAAATCATTATATTTAATGTACCTCGCATCATTGAGAAGATAATAAATATGTATAATTTCAGGGTGGTCTTTAATATAATTTCAGGAATCCGAAGCAAAAAATTAAAACTGATCTTAGCCTATTCCGACGACTCGTCCTACGTTCTTTTAGTTGGGTTGTATTGTCATAAAAATTGATTTTATTAATTTAACATAAGTTGATTATTAAACAGTGAATCTTTTTATAAATAGTTTATTTTTTTCTCTTTCAGATATCCTTTTGCCGCAAGCTTATTAAAATTGAATAGATTATATTTGCATCCATTTGTAGTTCCTATTTAATATCTAGGCTGGACTTTTACATTATGAGAAAAAATTTAGAGAGCTTCAAAGAATGATATTAGTCCTTGTGAAAGATTTTCAATTTTCTTACAGTAGCAGACTGTGTAATTATCTATGCTCTCTGTTTAATTATCAAATAGATAGTAATTGTGCTATTTACTAGTTGTGATATCTAGATTCATCGTTAAAAATATTTTTTAAGAGTAACCTTAATCCGATTGCAATAATATTGATTCCGTACATTTGGAATATTCTCCTATGACGAGATTCGAACCCAGGACCTGTGTCCGGCAGAACAGGTATAGAAGACAATTATAAGAACAAGATTCTCTTGCGAAAAACTTACACTTCCCTCCGTCTGAAAGAGAACTGGTTTATAAATTAATATATAATATTGGTTATATAATAAATTAATATATAATTTATATATAATATATAATTTATATATAAATTAATATATAATTTATATATAATATTGGTTTATAAATTCTGCTGATATTACAATTTGATAGGTGAACACAAAGCTACGTGTTAAGTACATGACTATACATTTATTTGCCGGATGCTATTTTTTTGTATATAGTTAGGCATATTTTGTATATATTTAGGTATATTTTTGTATATATTTTTTGTATCATCATGCTACGACCCGTTCATTGCACCCAGGTGTCAAACCAGAGACTTTAAATAGACGC
>OU015498.1:55146552-55149052 GCA_907164885.2 Dolomedes plantarius
TGAATGAATGCTTTAATATAATATATGGAATACACCTGTAACTTAGTTTGCTGGAATAAATAATTTCATACCTATTAGATCGAAAATAAAATCGGGAGATATCGTTTAAAACATTTTCTTATACCAAAAAATCTAATTTATTAAAGTTAAAACATTACAATTTTTGTTACACTCTCATCTTATTTGTTATTTAGTCAGATCGAAAAATAGAATATTTTCTTTATATTTAGTGATATAAAGTTCTACAAACTATTAAAATGCCCTTTAATTATACATAAAAGCCTTATATATATATATATATATATGACTTATATATACATATAACTTTTATATATATATATATATATATATATATATATATAACTTTTTGAAGTGGCCAATGCTTGTTACCTGAGCCCGGAGGAATAAATGAAGTTATTTTACAGTACAAATCACAACATCTCAAAAGTATTTAGCTCTTTCATGAATTAATGTCGATCTAATGTACTTTTATTTTCAGCTTATTAGTTCTCTAAAAGCCCCTTGTGCCTACGGGCCTCAATGTACTATCCCCTTTTGCTCTTCATTTGCTAAATTCCTTTCTTTTCTACTTTGTTTCAGAATTCGTGCCTGCGAGTCCAAAACCGAACGTGCAAAACAGATGTAGACTGTTATTGCAACGGAAACTCCAAACTTTTCTGCGGCGGAAGCAGATGTAGACCCCTGTACAAGGCTTTTAAATGTAAGTACTTAATATTTGTTTTCTAGAATATGTGGTTCAACGCAAACATTGAGAATTTAACAATCTGACTTTTATGTATTAACTGTTTTCTGTGCTGCTACATACTCTGAATCCTTTTCGTCAACTTTAAGCCTATGGGAGTAATAAGTAAATATGAATATACGAAACAATTTACATTACATACCTTATATAACCGAAAGGCATTAAAATTGAAATACTTGAAGAGTAGAGGGAGCTTTGGAAAAATCTATTAGCTCTCTCTTAGTATATACTACTACCCATATTAATAAATATGTATCTATCTGATTAGTTTGATCTTAAAGATAAACAGTGTGGGGGCTGAAGAATAGAGTAAAAAAGGAATTTAAAAGGAAATCTAGCTAAAATGGAAATTATCAAGCCATATAGTATCAAGAGTTTCTCAATTATTACGACAGTTTAGGGTTAAACCATACATATATGAGGCGGTGTAAGTCAGTAAGGCAAGTGGTGTAAGTCAAAAGCGTTTTACTGCAAAAACAACAAAAAATTTCACTATAAATTGAACAAATTATAATTCATAATAATTATTATAATATTGCAAATAATTATTATCTGCAATTGCACTATAAATTAAACATGGATATTACATTTATGCCCTCAAATAAAAAAAGTTGAAAATGTGACTTACACCACTTTGCCTTTCACCGCCTCATATATGATGACAAAGAGAGTGGATTTATAACAGTATCTTTAAAAATATTTACTTTTTATAAATAATTACTTTTATCTTTGAAAATAATTTTACTTTTGATATTACATTTTCTTTCTAATTTTGCATACAGTAGTTTTTTCCGCTTTATTTCAGTATTTTCTCCGTAAATTTAACCTTATTTTAAGCAATTCATTTTTTTACTTCCAATTATTACTACCTTAAATGGATAGGTTTTTCCTTTCTCATCTTGTACTTAGAAACATTTTCTTTAAAAAATAAGATGCCTACAAGAATTTGCCTTGCATGTCTTGTTCCTGATATTTTTGAAAAAGAATTTCTCAAGTTCAATGTGCAGCAACATCTTTTTTATTTTAGCCTACGCAGGTCAAGGGGAAAATTCTGGTCGACAAACGCCATACGGTTGCCAAATATAAAAAGTAGTTAAAATTTGCCTAATCCCGTTTTCCTGAATACGGGAAAGGCAATTTGCACTGGTATGCTAAGGCTTCCATTCTTCGCAAACCTGTAAACTTAGAAGCATTATTCAAATGTCATTCATAACAGAACAACTGGGAAGTCCAATATGTGCAAATTTGAAAATAAGACAAAGTAGAAACATTAATTGAAGATGGAATTAAAAATCGACAAGGTAATTAGCATCGTTCCTCTATTACCATCCAAAACACCAGGAAACAAACGATATGTTTCTGTCAAGTGTAGAGTATATCAACAACATAAGTTACTAGAAAGTAGACATTTTCCTTTCTGATAGTGATGAGCTCAAAGAAAGATTAAACTACACGATAATTCTGAATAAACGCATTGAATTGGAATGTTCATACCACAAAATTTTAATGGTTCCTTACATAAGCCACTTCTTTGGGCTTAGAGAGAATCGTTTTTATTTGCAAATCCTTAAAATACGTAAGTTTTGTTTTTCTACAGAAGAAGGTTTAATAGTTTTTTCGTACTACAAGTCATACTTAAATTTTGTTGTGATTTTGATCGTTGTCTTTAAGATTTATATTCGAAGAGAAAACTAATATAACTATATAGAGAAGGTAAAAATAGATTATTTTGTAAAA
>OU015498.1:55154052-55251552 GCA_907164885.2 Dolomedes plantarius
TTTATTATTATCTTTACCTTACCTTATCTTACATGTATCTTATCTATATATATAAAACAGTACCGTAACTGACTCACTGACTGACATACAACGCACAGACCAAACAGCTGGACCTAAAGGGCTGAAATTTTGCATGGCGATTCTTCTTATAGTGTAGGGGTGCACTAAGAAAGATTTTTCAAAAATTCTTCTTAGATTTTTTAAAATTAAATTTTTAAGCTGTTTTTGTAACTTTTTTTAAGTTTGAATTTAAAATTATAATTTGAGGGTTATAAAATTTATATCGTGAGAAAGATCATAAAAATTCCTTTAAAATGAAATCTTTTTCGAATCTTTACCTCTATTTTCTGATTTTTGGTGAATTTTTAAAAATTAATTTTTAGAATTTAATTTATTAAATGTTGATCACGTGATTTCTTTTTCCGGTACTTTAAATAAATGTATCGTCACGTGCATAACAACTAAATAGACAAAAAAATATTTTTTTCTTCCTAATGCGGCATACGATTGGACATTATTTTGTCTATAAAAATATCTCTTACGATTTTTTTATAAATATAAATATTTTTTTTCTACATCAATTGTATATATTAATCGTCGTATTTATTATAAATATATATATATATATTGGCATTAATTGCATACATTGACCGTTGTATTTAATTTGAATGTACTCCGTAGCGAAGTGCGGGTTTTCAGCTAGTCTTACATGTATCATTTAAGCTGAAATATGCCCGATTAAGCTTATAGAGCAGTAGTTTTAAAAACTATATATCTTGATAAAAAAAATTGACACATTTTATAAAATCTCTCAAGTTTACAGCTCTCAGCGATCTAGCACTTTTTCAGTGGCCATCTGAGGCGTCTCAGACTTAACTATGGTTGCAATCATCCTATCTGCCTTTAATGCCCAGTATGACCAGGCCTCCCCTGATGGCACATTCTGGAGTACCTAGGGTTGTCCCTTGACGACCTGTTTCCTGGACCTCTTTTGGAGTATGATTTTGTGTCGGTGAACGAACTCGGGGATTTGGTCTAGAGACGTCAAGACGTGAGACGTGAAGATAGCTAGAGACGTGAAGATAGCTAGAGACGTGAAGATAGCAACTACAACAATATAAAATTTCTTGTGTATACTCAAGAAATTTTATCTAGTTATTCTAACTGCATGGCACTTTTAATACGAGAAAAAAATATATTTTTTACATTCAGTTTATATGTTCGGCAATGGGGAAAAATTTTTTAATCAGAAGAACAATTAACTAATTTAAAAAAGTGATCTAACAAAAGTAACATTTTTTTTTTCAAATAATGAGTTTTATCAACAGCATGGCATAGCAGTTTACTGATTAAAATACCGAGAAAGTTTGCTGAAAATGATGATTTGATCACTACCCTAATCGGGGTACGTTTTTGACGAACATTAAAAATTATGAATGAAAGGGCTGTGACATAAGGATTCATTACAATACATTAGCATCAGTTACAACATTTTCGAACCACTTAAGTATCTTTGATGCTGTTATTTTACTGATAGCTTTAAAGTGCTGTTATTTAACTGATAGACCCTATGCACACAGGAACTAAATCGTGCTCTGGAAGACTAAATATAGATATATCTGCGCAAACTAATTTTCATATTAGGTTAAGCATCTCGAAGTATATGTCTTTCATGATTTGTACAAAAGACTCAGGATGTTTTCAAAACAATATCAGTTTCATATTATCACCACTCGCTATGTTTTTGTTAGAAGCCAGCGATATTTATCGGTATATTTTATTTATAAAAGGTCGCTATCCGTAACTTTAATTATATTCCAGCAACTATACACAAATAAAAAGAACCCAAAAATATAAAAAAAAACTTGTTATTTTCTTTTATAATTTTATCATGTATCCTCTGATGTTAGCTTTTATCCCGGGAATTACGTCGTACGAAAGCTTCGAATGACGCTTTTGTAAACAACGACATGTTAGAAAATGACGTCACCGTCATTTTCCGGTAACAGTTAAACTCTCCTTGTATTTTCATTCGCTAAAGGCAAATTATGGAGAATATTCAAATTTTCTGTGAATATTCGAGTTTTCGTTGTTGTTTTGTGATTGGCTGCTTGAAATGTAACTGCAGCTTGTTAACCTTGAGTTCTTGGACTATAAATAAGGAATGAAATTGTATCGCTGTTGTATCGGTCTTGTATAGGTATATATTTGATACTTGACATGATATAGTCTTGTATCGTATTTGTTGCTTAATTGTTTATTTTTACCGGGAGTAGCCGGTTAATGTATTTTTTAAATGTTTTTAATCCTTTAAAGTTAAATAATAAATAACTCTAATTTTATCTTAAATTTGGTTTGGCTCAACTTATTTTATTTTTTAACGATGTTAGAACTTAAGGGGACAGTGGACCTTCAAACCTAAATTTTTTTGTTTTCAATGGATTTACTTGAAATTTGAATATGTGATTAGTACCACAGAGATGTAAAAGCGGTTAAAATTTAAAGATGAAATATTAATAATTTATGAATTATTAATTATATCAAAAATTGGTCTAATTAAAAATGTTCCATGCGCATTTCTTTTGCATATAATATGGTAATTTTTATTTACAGGATACCTTATAGAACTAGCAATGAAACTTATTGCTTATTTTAAGCATTCATTAAAAATATAAAGAGAAAAAATAAGAATAGTGAAAACACCCTTTTTATCAATCAAAATACCTATAAATCATCTTTTCAAGTACAAAATTTAGAAATTCTGAGCTACGAAGCATACTTTTTTTCAATATGATTTATTTTATATACAGTTAAAAATATAAAACTTAAATTTCAAAGCAATACGATAGTTAGAAATGCGACTGGAACAGTTTGAATATTCGTATGACATGAAAATTTTTATTTTGAGAAAAACACATTTAAAGTTATTGCTATTAGTAACCACATAATATCTAAATTAAATACAAATGCCTATAACTAGGAAAATAATCACAGAAATTAAAAATTCTTTTTTGCAACACATTCCTACTCGTCGTTAGTTTCACAATTCAATAAAATAAAAATATCGAATTTTTGGACAAATTTCACAATTTTGAAATTCCACTGTCCCCCTTAAGATTTAACTTCTGAGTCATTACCGTGCTCAGCACCACTGCACATAGAATACTGCTCGATCGGGTTTCCGATCTTCTCTATAGAGGCCCTATTAGTTTTCTGCATTCTCCAACATTAAATGGGCATCTACAATATTCTTTCTTCTGAGTCTGATATTTTATCTTCTGAGTCATTACCGTGCTCAGCACCACTGCAAATAGAATACTGCTCAATCGGGTTTCCGATCTTCTCTATCGAGAACCTATTAGATTTCTGCATTCTCCAACATTAAATGGGCATCTACAATATTCTTCCTTCTGAGTCTGATATTTTATCTTCTGAGTCATTACCGTGCTCAGCACCACTGCAAATAGAATACTGCTCAATCGGGCTTCCGATCTTCTCTATCGAGAACCTATTAGTTTTCTGCATTCTCCAACATTAAATGGGCATCTACAATATTCTTCCTTCTGAGTCTGATATTTTATCTTCTGGGTCATTACCGTGCTCAGCACCACTGCAAATAGAATACTGCTCAATCGGGCTTCCGATCTTCTCTATCGAGAACCTATTAGTTTTCTGCATTCTCCAACATTAAATGGGCATCTACAATATTCTTCCTTCTGAGTCTGATATTTTATCTTCTGAGTCATTACCGTGCTCAGCACCACTGCAAATAGAATACTGCTCAATCGGGCTTCCGATCTTCTCTATCGAGAACCTATTAGTTTTCTGCATTCTCCAACATTAAATGGGCATCTACAATATTCTTCCTTCTGAGTCTGATATTTTATCTTCTGAGTCATTACCGTGCTCAGCACCACTGCAAATAGAATACTGCTCGATCGGGTTTTCGATCTTCTGTATCGAGACCCTATTACATTTCTGCATTCTCCAACATTAAATGGGCATCTACGATATTCCTAAAACAAACTTCAAGCAGTCTTTTAAATAACGCGCATCCGTGATAACACTTTTCATTACCCGAGCCCGCGATTACCGTTAGACAAAATCTTAGACCAATCAAGTCGGTTTTGACAAGATCCCCCCGGGATGACGTGGGCGTATGTTACAGGATCGCTTACAAGATTTTTCTGTCAAGGCTGTCGCACAGCGTGATCAAAGGAACCCCGTGGAGGGATTCGACTTTTCTAATTGTATTGTCTTGATGGAAGTTTTGAGAAGTGTGCGTGTAAGACAAGGACCTGTGGGAGATGGCGGGGTGATTTGTTATTTTCACAAAAATGCCGTGATCAATTACCGTTATTGTCATACTTGCAGTTTATAAGAACATAGAACTAAAAAAAAAAAGGAGATTAGTTTGTAGGAAATAATTATATTATTTAAATACAATACCTTTAGAGAAGTGCGAAAAATTCCAAAGTTGATTTAAGTGAGAAAAAACTGCATTTTAGTGTGACTTACTACACTACATTTTTACTCGAAACCCCATATCTAAGCATAATATCTTAATACACTGAAAGGGTTGCTTGTAACATAGACTATCATTAATAATTTTGATATTTTTAAATATTTATTAACTTTTTGTTGAGCAAGGTGTATTGTTTACGACCCTTGTGGTTACATTCTGAAAACAGAGTTTTGACTATTCTAGAAATAATTTTAAACGTTAAACCTTTATTTATGACGAAGACTTTTTTGTTTATATGAATACTAGCTGAAAACCCGCACTTCGCTACGGAGAACATTCAAATTAAATACAACGGTCAATGTATGCAATTAATGCCAATATCAATATATATATATATAATACGACGATCAATGTATACAATTGATGTAAAAAAAAACAAAAAAATATATTTATAAAAAAATCGTAAGGGATATTTTTATAGAAAAAATAATGTAGAAGAAAATATTCGAATTAAATGTAATAGGACATACTAATGATTATAGTACAGTTAATATAGTGCAGTTCGAGGAACATTATATCTTTTGTTGTATTTTTATATTTTTTTTTTAATAATGTCAAATCGTCTGCCACATTAGTAAGAAAAAAAATGTTTTTGTCTACTTAGTTGTTATGGACGTGACGATAAATTTTTTTTAAGTACCAGAAAAAGAAATCACGTGATCAGCATTTAATAAATTAAATTCTAAAAATTAATCTTTAAAAATTCACCAAAAATCAGAAAATGGAAGTAAAGATTCGAAAAAGATCTCATTTTAAAGAAATTTTTATGATATTTCTAGTGATATCAATTTTATAACCCTCAAATTATTATTTTAAATGCAAACTTAAAAAAAGTTACTAAAACAGCTTAAAAATTTAATTTCAAAAAATCTAAGAAGAATTTTTCAAAAATCTTTCTTTGTGCACCCCTACACTATAAGAAGAATCGACATGCAAAATTTCAGTCCTTTAGGTCCAGCGGTTTGGTCTGTGCGTGGTATGTCAGTCAGTGAGTCAGTCAGTGACGGAACTGTTTTATATATATAGATGATGGTTATTAAAATATTTTTTCTATACATTAGTATCGGAATTCAGATTTACGAGCAGCTTTGATGATTAAATATGAATTTATACAATCTGAATTTCTACTTCTATCCTTATTTATATGAGCGATATTTGTTTCAGGGAGTAATACGACCTTTTAACAGCAATAAGCAATTTCACAATCAATTCAATATGTCTCTATTTTTTTTCGTTTTTCATACTATTAAAAAAGGATTTACCCTTATATATTGTACCTTAGAAATTTTATGTGCTTAACACCAGCGAAGAATGACAAAATGTAAATATCAGAAAAAAGGAGCTGATGAACAGGAACCCTGTGATTGTAAAACAAACATCGTTAATTATGGATTGCACCGATGTCCTTATAGGAGAGACTTTCATTTTCAGTATGTAACAGGCAAGTTCTTATATATTAATGCTCATATATTGCAATCCCCATTAAACACATTGCGAACAAGGCTGAACATGTGCGGGCAACTGTAGTCTGTCGAATTATCGTCAATGTGTTTGAACAGCACAATTCTGAGAAGTACATCCTGCTCATACCGTAGTGATTTAACCTAATATTAAAAGGAAATAACGTTTCTTGCCGCTTAGTTTTTACAATTAAAAATTAAAAAGAAGCAAAAAATATTGAATAAAGGAAATCTTAAACTTAGAAAAGGGTAAATAAGATACAGAATTACGAACTAAAGGAAACTGATGAAACTGCCCAGACAAATGGGAAAGAATATTTTTCGAATCTGAATAATATATAATATGATTATTCAGATATATATATATAATATGATTCTTTCCATTTCGAATCGAAAATGGAAAATCAACGAACAAATCTGACAAATTATAGAATTTTTCCCGAGAATGTAATACAAAGACATCTGGACACCATGATATCTGTCATAAATATGCATGTTTCAAAGGTTCGTCTTAATTGGTCTATATAAAGCAAATTATAATAGCAGTGAACTGATACAATTCGGTTTTCTCATGACTGAAGATTTCTATTTTTAACTTATCCGATCTGCACGAGCTTTAAGAATGCTTTGTTTTCAATGTTTAAGGAGATAAGAAACCTTCAACCTCGTTTTTTTTTAAATATTTTACTCAATTTACCATTTAAGTACAATTAATATTTTTTTTTACTCAATTGGTGTCACGCAGAATTCCCAGATTAGTATTTTGTGGAAGAATAAGACTTGTTTTTAAAAATAATTCTTCCAAAATGCAAGGATTTTCAAAATTTTCCTTGCGCATTCACATTCTTCTGATTTCTTCAAACTTACTCAGGATTTTTAATTGAAGTGTTTGTCACAAATCTGTGCATAGTTTTCTCAAACCACAATTATCTTTCAAATTTATAAACCATGATATAAATTAAAAACATAAAAAAACATAAAGAGAAATAACAGAATATTTAAGACTTTAGATTCATATAAAAAAATTCAGTGCACAATTATACATATATATATATATATATATAATATTAAAAAACTAGTAATTTCCTAATTCAGCACTCTTAACATTTAAAAACTATTAATTCTTCAATTTAGTATTCAAAATTACATATCCCTTTTTAATCTCTTAAGTTATTTAATTCCCTTTGGGCATTCGTGTTAAATTCCGAAAAATAATTCCAAATTCCAATATGGTCGTCCCAGTAAAACTTATGTAAAAATCCCATTGTTACAATCTTTGGTCACCCCAGGCAATATCATTAAAGATGGCTGTCTTTTTAACGAAAAGAGACGCGGCGCGGCGTTCCTACAAATTTAAATCAGTTCTGCACATCAACAACAACTTTAAACCAATCAACTATTAAGACACGCCCTTTTGTCACGTGATGGATTAAAGTTTATATAAGTTCTGGCGTCCAAAATTAGGACGCACTCCTGTACTTCCCCTTGCCGCATTCATCCCGGCGGAGTCGCCAGCGATTAAATAAAATGCCGTCCACGTAATCTGGTGTTTTGTCTAATTCTTTCGGCCGGAGTTTCGTTCTAATAGTCCAGCGTAACCAAAGTTTCTTCACAGTGGTATGGGGTTGTGGTATCTTCAGTGCAATGACCGGCGGCCGTTCTCCCCATATCATATATATATATATATATATATATATATATATATATATATATATATATATATATATATATATATATATATATATATATATATATATATATACACATATACATACATATATATATATATATATATATATATATATATATATATATATATATATATATATATATATATATAGGCTCTCTGTTTAACGACTTTCAAGGGACCGGGAAAAATCGTCCTTAAGTAGAGATCGCCGTTAAACGGAATTTGTGAAAAATAATATTTTCCTTTACACTTTACGAGCTTAGAACTGTCAATATATTTCTTAATATATTGGCGTGTTTAAAAAAGTTATTTTTATTATCATTGTCCGCAAAAAGTTATTTTACATTGCAATGAAAAAGACTACAAACAATACAATAAATTAGGTTTTAAAAATGTCAAAAAGTGTTGATTGCTTCATTTTTCACCTTGTTTTCGTTATTCTCTTTTCCAGATTTTCTAAAATGTTAAATGTGTAATCCTGCATATTCGACATATTCGATGTAATATAGCGGAGAACATCTAGAGAAGAAGTTGCATCTGTGTAAGACAGTGGTAGTGTCTCGTTTCCGTATCTTCAAATTCACCTTTTTCGTCTGACACTGTGTTTTTATTTACTTTATCTTCATAAATTTGTTCTAGATACCTGTAATCTGTTGTTAAATCAGATTCATCACAATTGTTGAAATCTTGAATTGAAACACTTGAACTGAAGACTTCTCCATTCTTCAGGGGTAATGTTATCTTCATAGATTTATACATCCGTACTTTGCAGTTCCACTAAAATATCTTTGTGAATTCCAGCAACACGAAAGCACTTTTTTATTGTGGATGAAGAAACTTCTTTCCATGCTGATGTTATCATGGTCATTGCTTCCAAGATCGTAAATTTTCTAATTTTCATACTGTCAGCCGAATTGTTTATTAATTTCCTAATTAAAGACTTTCTATAGTATGCTTTCTCACTGCGAATGATACCCAGGTCTAATGACTGCAACTTGCTAGTACAATTACCTGGTAAGAAATGAATAGTCAAATTTGTAAGCCCAGGGATATTTGGAGTATTTGCAGTGCAACGGTCTATTAAAAGTGAAATTTTTCTCTTTTCTTGATGCATTTTTGCATAAAATTTTCTAATCCAGTCAATAAAAATTTGTGATGTCATCCACGTTTTATTATTATTCCGGAACTCAAAGTTTTCTGGCGATATTTAAAACACCTTGGTTGTTTTGATTTGCCTATAACTAGTGGTGGAAATTTCTCAAATTCATCCGAATTAGTGCACAGTAAAAGAGTCAATCGTTCCTTACTTTGTTTTAGCACTTTTCGCCTATATACGTTAATGTTTTATTTGGCACCATATTGTAGAATAGGCCCGTCTCATCTGCACTGAATATGTTCTTCTCATATCCATCTGATATCCCCTTCAGCACTATTTTCCATTCTTCCACTATTTTTTCATCTACGGAGCCACTTTCGCCAAATATGCTTTTAAATGCAAGCCCATATCTTTCTTTTAACTTTGATAGCCAACCAGCCGAAGCCTGAAAATTTTGCATTCCAAACTTTTCTGCCAGAACTATAGCATTTTCTTTAAATATCACTCCGGAAATAGGAATGTTGGATGCTCATGCTTCATGAAACCATTGCAGGATTGCCTTATCAAACTCTTCTGATCGGCCACATTGAATTTTCTGCCGTTTGGATTTGGATCCCAAACCAAATTTTTGTGCTGCTTCAAGAATTTTCTCTTCGCTTGCTAAAATACCTTTAGAGTAGACTCGGGTAGCTGAAATTGTCTTGCGAATTGGACTTGTGTTATTCCAACACTTTCTTCTCAGTCTTCAATAATTTTCACCTTTTCTTGTAGCGTAAGATGCTTTCTCTTTGATGTCATTTTGCTCTGCTCACCTAGTATTCGTACTGGAATGAGCTCCCACAAACAACCATGAATTATCTAAACATGAACATCTGCTTCCCGGGAAGGATTGAGAGAGGACTGCTATTGGACAGTTCGTAAGTCACATGACAACAGATGGTAGGGACAATAGAGTGATTCAGCTCCCGCACTAAGAGCACCATGGAAGAATATTTGATCTTCCGAGAAACAGTAATCTCCCCCGTTTATCCAACTGCAACAAGTCTATGATTGCAACATTGCAAACATCAAATAAATTCCAAGTCTGTTATTGAAACCAAACTTGTTTTCCCCCACAGAAGGTTCTCCTCCTGCACATAAAATGTTGAAGAAAAAGTTTATCATGTAAAAAAAAATTCGTCGTTAAACAGAAACAACGTCGTCCTTAAATAGAATTTTTTTACGTCGTAGGAGCCGGGACTCGGAAATATCGTCTTTAAACATGTATGACTGTTATCGTATATGACAAGCGTTGTTCACGTTTGCTATTCTAATATGGTTTTGCAGTCTTTCGTATTCATACAAGTCCGTGGCGTCGTGGTAAGGCACTCCAGCACATTAAATAAATACAACAATGTCCATTTTCTTACGTTTATTCTTCCGTTTCAGATTTAAACCACTCTCCAATCCCACACTGAATGCCTGACCATCCGGCTATCTCAAAATTATGGAGCGTTCTCCTATGCGTCTTTCATACTCGGCTTCCTTTCCCGCTCTGACTAAAAATACTTTTCACCGCTACCTCGAACAACGCGCGCTACTCTAGATTGTTCGAGAACTTTTTAAGCTGATCTCATCACTCTACAACATAGTCCTTTCCCGCCAATTT
The DNA here is from genome assembly GCA_907164885.2 of Dolomedes plantarius. NCBI lineage: Eukaryota > Metazoa > Arthropoda > Arachnida > Araneae > Dolomedidae > Dolomedes > Dolomedes plantarius. The sequence continues at coordinate 55,164,472 of OU015498.1, forward strand.
CTTCAAGGCTGCTCAGTTCTATTAATAGCTCCCACGGCGTGCGCTGTCCGCACACGCGCTTTCCGCATTATGTGAATAATCCCGGCATTTAAATTTTTTGGCCGATTTTCTGTAGAAAACCCCACTTTTGCTCCGTTAATTCTAACCTCTCTAAAAATCCTCACATATATGTATATATATATATATATATATATATGTATGTATGTATGTATGTATGCATGTATGTATGTATGTATGTATGTATGTATGTCTATATATATGTGTGTGTGTGTGTGTTTGTTTGTGTATGTATGTATGTATATGGTAAACTAATATTAAAACAATTAAGGTTTTTAAATGATATGGAATACGTAGGGAGCATTTTGAAAAATGTTAGCATTTTTGAAAAAAAAATTGAAAAACAGGCATTAATCAGCAAAAAAAAATCCTTATTTTGAAATCAAAAGGACTTCAATGAAGTAAAAAAGAATATAAATTATTCTCATTCTGAATATAGAGTTGAAAATTGAAAATTAAAAATTTCAAGGCTGATAGTCCCTTGTCTCCTTATGTTACACCTGTTAAGTTATTGTATTCAGCCTTTATTAAGCCTAAATATTTCGAGATATTACTTTTTCATTTATGAATTTGCCTCAGAACTGAACAGTCGCTTTGCATCCAGAAATTCGAACACGCTTTCGGAGACATAAAATTATTTAATCCAAAGTTAAGCAATAAAAATACCCCGAATTCCAGAGACCTAAATGTTTCTTTCCGACGCCCTACATTTTTGAATCCACAAACCACTAAAAATGGAGAAATAATATATTTAAATAAAGTTACTCTCTTCAAATATTCCGAACAGTTTTCTGCTTGCATTATTCGTTTCTGGCTTATTACCTCCCTTCCCCCCAAAAAATCTACACCGCTGGACTGAAAAGGGAGCAGAGCGAAATTTCTCTCTCTCGGATGCACGCGAACCCTTCCAGCGGTCCCAAGTATTAAAAATATAGTATCAGGAGTGGGGGAGGGAGGATAGAATTGGTGAAGAACAAAATAGCAAAAATTCCGAGTCGTTGAGTGGAAAGAGAGAGAGAGAGAGAGAAAAGGAAGAGGGGGGGCTGCCTGGTTTTAATATCCGTTTGTCGCATTCGAGTGTTTTGAATCGAATCGAGGGTTTCACTCGAGTGTAAAAGGGAAAGAAACATACTTTCAATATTTTCTAGATGAAATGTATACTTAGCATGTTTTCGAAGAAAGTGTACGGAAAAACTTTTGACTTCGAGTGTTGTCCACTTCTATTGATTTTGTAGAGTTGCTTCGTTGCATTTGTGTAGTCGTGCAGCTACACAAAACCATTAACGATAGAGCTTTAGATGTTCCAGTAAGAATGCCTAAATCTATATAATAAGCTCGTTTTATTTTCAACGAAAAGCACCAATCTGTGACCAAGTAACCAAACTTCTCATTTTGGTTGTTATTTGTTATCATATCTTTGAAATAAAAAGTAAAGAAATCGTTAGATTTAAGGTTGTTGGGGTCTAACCTTATTAGATTCGCTCACCTCAATGTTAACCTACAGAGAAAATTTGTCCAAGGATTGCCGACTTGGATTTAAAGATTTTTTTTAAAAATTGTACTTCTTAATACAGAAAGAAATTTTACACCAGTCGTTGAGTGGAAAGAGAGAGAGAGAGAGAGAAAAGGAAGAGGGGGGGCTGCCTGGTTTTAATATCCGTTTGTCGCATTCGAGTGTTTTGAATCGAATCGAGGGTTTCACTCGAGTGTAAAAGGGAAAGAAACATACTTTCAATATTTTCTAGATGAAATGTATACTTAGCATGTTTTCGAAGAAAGTGTACGGAAAAACTTTTGACTTCGAGTGTTGTCCACTTCTATTGATTTTGTAGAGTTGCTTCGTTGCATTTGTGTAGTCGTGCAGCTACACAAAACCATTAACGATAGAGCTTTAGATGTTCCAGTAAGAATGCCTAAATCTATATAATAAGCTCGTTTTATTTTCAACGAAAAGCACCAATCTGTGACCAAGTAACCAAACTTCTCATTTTGGTTGTTATTTGTTATCATATCTTTGAAATAAAAAGTAAAGAAATCGTTAGATTTAAGGTTGTTGGGGTCTAACCTTATTAGATTCGCTCACCTCAATGTTAACCTACAGAGAAAATTTGTCCAAGGATTGCCGACTTGGATTTAAAGATTTTTTTTAAAAATTGTACTTCTTAATACAGAAAGAAATTTTACACCATGAAGAATTTCTCGTTTAAAAAAAATGAAAATATTTTAAAATTGAAATTATTCGGGGAGAAAAGTCTGGTATAACGTGTTTTAAACGCTCATAATTTCCTTAGGTTGAAGAAATTTATAAAATGAAGCGTGTCGCAAGGTTCAAAAAAATTTAGTGTATCTGAAAGTACCATTTTTATTGGATTATCAGCATTTATGTAACTGTAAATAGGAGACAAATTTCTTCCATAGGTTAACGCTAAGGTGAGCGATTCCAATGAGGGTACGTACACAGCAGCTTTGAAGGAACAAGTGAATATGTATCTTCCATAACACTAAAAAGACGGCTGCCGTCATTTTGACGGTTTCGGACATACTATTGAGCGCTGTCAGGCTTCTAAATGTCCTTAGGCTTCTAAAATGTTATGTCCTCAGACTTATAAAATTTTATGACTTTTTCTAATTTTACGTGAAATATGCACACTCATTTACAAAATTATATTCGACAGTAAAGAGGAGGACAAAATGTGTTGTATACCTACAAAGACTGAAAGCCGTCAATTTGACGGCAAGAAAACAGGCAGAAATCTTTAAAATAATACCGAAAAAATGTTAGTTACTTTTCGTCTCTTCCCCCTTTTGCAAATAACAGAAATATTGTCTCTTCGGAAATATTGGTGTTGAAAAATGAGGACTCCACAAACCATGCATATATTTTTTACGGATAAAAAATACCAGGTTGTCAGCTAGGCATACCTGCATAAAAATATATCTAAATATATACTAATTTATTATATATTGGTATGAAATTGTTCAAAATTTAAAGTATTTAATCATTTACAAAAACTAATATTTGAAATTCTTAATTTTATTATTAACCGTCAAAATAACAACGTTGTCTTTTTAGAAAGAAAAAAAATTCCGTCTTTCTAGTGTTAAGCAAGAATCTGCAATATTTCAAAAGAACTTTCTCATAAACTAATTTATAAAACTTATTAATGTCACTCATATTTACAATCTTATATCCCACACATACTCAAATGAAAACTTAATTTTTGTAAACATTTGAACACATATTACGACTACATTTTGATTAAACATAAATTTTTTAAAAAACATACTAATTATTTATACCTACCATGAAGTAATTTTTTAAATGTGTAATTTTTTTATGTAAATATTCGTTCATATTTGATGACCATAAGTTTTAAGATTTATTGACGACATGACACCGTAGTTAAGTGACTTGAATACCGGACGGTAAAGCCTAAAATACGCATTATGTTACTTGCCTATCAGTGGAAAAAACTAAATATAATATATATATATATATATATATATTAATAATATTATATATATAAATACTATATCTATATCTATATATATATATATATTTCAGGTAATCTCTTCTAACGAAACTACCGCGGGTTATTAACGGAGGATTACTTATCGTTTACTTACCTCTATTTTTTTTACGCATTTTGGTACTTTTCTTTTTAACTGTTTACTGCTACTGGGTTTGGCGCTCTGCCAAAATTATAACTCGCAACGCAGGACAATTCTTTTTCTTTCCGGAGGACCGTTATTGAGGAACGTAATCCTACGTTAAAATAGATAAATTCAAAATATGCAACTGAAAAATAATGATGCATATAAATGAAACTAATTTTGAATCTACTTCTGGTTGCTATTAATCTCCCTAACGTATATGATAGCATAAAATTTTGTTGTCATAATAAACGGCAGTGTTCTTAATGCAGTATTTTGAAAGGTGATTAACATACACTTACGTCTCTGGCAGTCAGGATGATTGTAAATTTTACTAATATTAGAAATGCTTCAGATGTGATTTTGTGGTTTGATCCGAAGAAAAAAATAGAATTTCAACATGTATAGATAAAATTTTAGATATACCAGAAAATGTCAATATTTTTGTCAAAACATCAAATATGCAAAACTTAACACATATTAACTTAAGATATATGGCTAAGGCCCACAAAATAACTGCAATCTAGTACTTACACGATTATTGAACGTTTGTTTCTTTTTAAATATTGGTAAATGCCTAAATCTTTGTTAAAACTAATTTCGTTTTGTTTAAACCGTGTAAGAAAATGCAAACTCGATATTTTAAATTAATACCGAAAGTCTCATGTTTGGCATATATGTATAAAACTTATTTAACGATCCTTCCGATTTGAAATCAGAGGACACTAAGGAGCTTTTAACAAAGGACAAGATATTATAATTATGTACGAATACTTTTTCAGAACAACTTCTTTAAAGTTTCTTCATGATAAAAACAAAGGTCGTATTACTATCTAAATTTTGTATGGAATGCGTATGGAATGAAAGATAATGTCTGCCCCATTCCATACGCACGCATTTTCCCGTTTAGGACAATTCTTCATCGAGGGTCAAGAGGACCGACTCCTTTACGTATAGCAATTACGAACATTCAACAAATCTCTCACATAACTTCCAAACAGCTTTCTCATTCGCGAGGCTTTTGGCGCGTTAAAATGCTGCTACAATAGTTGCCTGGATTTTAAAGTAAATGGAAATGGAGCGGTATCCGGGGAAATTAGCTCAGGATTCAACAATTATTTCTTGGAAATCATAGTGGAGCAATTTGTAAGGAGAATTACTGTCACCGCAGCAACTATACAAGTGCTGCACGAGAAGTTAACGGATTTTCTTTGTAAGACACTTTGACTGCAGCTTAATTCCTTTTAAGTTCAATCGATGTCGTCAATTGATGTTATAAATTTAGGGTTTTGAAATTGCCTAGGCGGACTGACTGTCTCAAGAACTCGTATTTGATTCCTATATTTTTAGATGGTAAACCAGCCAGACATATGTTTTAAATACTATGGTGCAAATAAAATTAGGCTCAAATTTAGCTCTAATAAAATAATCTTTAATTTAGTTCAATCAACCATGAGCGATAGATATTCAATGTAAATTTCATGAGATCTGATTTTGTACACGGGATAATAGTATTTTGTACCCTTTTGTCCCAGTAATCTATTATATGAAGATAATTATGATAGGAAAATGTTTGAAATCATGCTCTTACTTTTCTTTGCCACACAGATGCTCCTATAAAGGGAAAATGGTCCCCTTTAGTTTTTTTACGGCACATTCGAGTGTGCTTGAAAAGGGTTTTGGTAGATTCTCGGCTCCACGAAGAATTAAAAGATCTAGAATGGCGACAGAACTCATCGGACAAGAACGATGTTCCCAACGGCCAGAAACAATGCCGTCTTAAATGAATCCTTTTACAGGACACTGCCATCTATTTTTTTTCGGCAAGACACAGAAGATTTTTTGAACCAAATTACCTGTTTCCATTACTCAAAATCTTAATTTTGTCATTAACATGCTCTTTATGATGCTGAAGTCAGTTAAGGAGGATTTTCGTTTTGCAACATGTCCTAAAAATATTTTTTTTTTTTTATTACGTCGAGGAATTAGTCGGAAAGACAATTTCCCTGCGTGCGGCCCAATACAAACTAGTCATAGAATAATAGTTGTCAAGAAGTAAAACGTTAGAACTAATGTTGGCTAAAGAAGCACAAACTGTCAAATGTCTAAAATCCATAGTCTCTCCATTTGAACACAAGGGACAGTCAGGGGTATCCCTCACACCGATTCGGTGGAGGTGTCCTTGTAAATAGTCATGTCCATTAAGAGTTCTAAAATTTGCAGCAAAGGTTTGTCTGGGGAGATTCATTGGAACTGGATTCTCTAAAAGAATTTCCCATCTCTTTCCCTTAGCGTCTTTTTTTCGAGTTTCACATACATAGTTCTTTGTTACTCTTGTAATTGCGGAAAAAGCATGACTGCAAGTTAAATTGATAGTAGGCTGTGGCAGGCTGCAGCCTTGTTTAGCTAGAGAGTCCTAAAAATATAAAACTGGTGAACTCTCTGATGATTTCTGATGAACTACTGAGCTAAAAGTGGTACCCTCTACGCAGATGTTTACAACCTACTGCAAATGGTTGACCATGAGTCTAGATCTTTAGCTACGATTTCATCACATGCTTTCTAAATGTTTTTCGGTATCTTCTTTTGCTCCGCAATTATCTTATTTAAACGAAACACACTTCTCTTTCTACACGTGACCATACCCTTGTTAGACATGTTTAAGCAATCGTTTTTGAAATTATAATATTTTTAATGATAACTATGCCACATGTTTCAGTGATTGCGCACTTAACATACGTGGTAACATATGTGACATAGGTACACATATGTTACAGATATGGTAACATATCGCACCCCGGCAAGAAAAGTGACACAACTCAAAAATGCAGCATTTGAGAAAAATTAAGTTAAAGAATACTATACAGCTTGAACTAGAATTTCAGTAATGCTGATACAACTTCCCTCAGGAGGACAAATAGCTAGATGTGACGCTTTTCGTTCACGATGGTGCACTTCATACATATTTTTCAATGACATAACCTCAAAATTTCTATCTATTGACATGTGTCGCTTTCTTGCCGGGGTGCGATGTGTAATATATGTGATAATAAATTCGAATCTCCTATGTCTCTAATAAATTCTAATCCTCCTAATCTCCTTCATCTTTGTTTCCTCCTTGATTGCTTCCGTTATTTTTTCTGCAACTGTATAGAAATCCCTAAAATTTCCTATAAACACCATAAAGTATATATTGTCCGTTTGTAAAGTATATATTGTTCCGTTTTCCTCGGTTCGATAGGATTGAATAAAATCTCTTCAGGAAGTGCACACGAAATAAGATTTATTACTCTGTAAATTCTTGAGGCGCATGCACAAATTCAAACACAAAGCACGTAACAACTGTCTTCTATACAACAGAAAACTCTAAAAATGCAAGTCAGGATAACAGAGTCTTCAATACAATACACGCCTAACGCACTTTCAATACATTCAATTCTCAGCAGAAAAGAACAATTTGTTCCAATACCAATGTCAAGTATATTTATAGACTTCCAAAGTGCCCTCTATCGGTCAACCAGCTAGATATTTCCAGAACCTTCTGGAAAGGACCAGAAGGTTAGCGACCATTTGGCACCATATCGTCAAATTTGGCGAAATATCACCAAATTTGGCGACCAAAATAAGTTATCAAATCCATCTCAAATTTGGCGATAACGCTCATATTTGGCAAGATTACCATACTCTTAAAATTCGTAACAATTAATTTATCTAAACAACCTAGCTTTGAGAGTAACTGAATTCAATCATTTTCTGCTGAAAGTATGGGTTCATTATACTCCCATGGCAAACTTCCAAATCTTTCTCACTTCCAAACTTTAACATTAGGTTCTTTGCATGATGTGTAGTTATGTACCAAGCTCCTATGCGTTCTTCTTTCCCGTATCCAAAAATAAATGTGAGTAACAAAAATGCTACTTAGTCGGAAGAGTCAGTTATAAGTATCGTGTAATAAAAAATATGATTTGATAGCTCGTAATAAGCCAGAAATTATTAATTTTCCTTCCATCAAGGGTATATTTATGATTGAATCTTAGACGATATTCTATTACATTCTCACATCATTTCCCCCTCCACGTTTTATGTCTCGTGTAAAATGATATTTCTGCTTCCAACCGTGAGTCATAATTTTCCCAAATATTTCTTCCCGTCTTTCTCCTCGAGTGCACGCTTGACATTCTGATATATGAGACTAATACAGGTTCTTAGAATGATTTCTACTGTAATCAAACCGGAATGGATGAATATATTATTTTTATGTAACTGTGAGTATTTGGATATAGTTTGCGTTTAATATAGAAGAAAATTTTATTGTTCTAATACATAAAGAGTGTAAGAAATAAATTATACATGATTACCAGATTTATAATTTGATATTCCCAAACCCTTTCGCTCTATCTCTCTTATGTATGAATGAATGAGAGTGTCTATGCAAGAGTCCGTCTACATATATATATATATATATATATATATATATATATATATATATATATATATATATATATATATATATATATATATATATATATATATATATATATATATATATATATATGTATATGTATATATATATATATGTGTATATATATATATATATATATATATATATATATATATATATATATATATATATGTATATATGTAAATATATATATATATATATATATATATATATATATATATATATATATATATATACAGGTGGTTATCAAAATAATGGAAACATCCATCAATATTAGTGGTGTTTATGAATGTGCTTCGTATTCCTTAAAAGACAAGTCTGGCCACCAGTATATTTTATATAATATAGTGTATGTATTATTCTACTGTCACGTAGCGGTAATGAAGATAAAGGCATCGTGCTTTTGGGGGGAACAGCGCAGAATGTCAAACCTTACAGTCCTTGTGAAAAGGGCAAATTGTTGGAGCGCGTTTAAATTAGAGTATCTGTTACTGCAACCCCCAGGCTAATGAGTGTTTTTCGAGCTATGGTATCGAAAGTCATGATACCATACAGTACATTGGAAAATATCCTTTGCCAAACAGAATAGTGGACGAGAGGGAGAGCTGAGTGAAAGAGACGGGCGAGGTATTGAAGCGGATTGTGACACGAAGAAAGAAAACAACTGCAACCAAAATAACCAAAGAGCTCAATCGGCATCTGCATGTTCTGGTATCAACCATTACAGGTAGGAGGTAACTTCATAAACAAAGCATTTACGGAAGAGTAGTTATTCCCAAGCCATTTGTAATAGATGCCAATACAAAATATCATCGACAACGGTGCCCTGAGCGCAAATTCTGAACGAGTAATATGTCGAAAAATGGCATTTGGTCTGACAAATTTTTGTTCACATTGTTCCTCGCAACAGGACGCGCGTATGTCTGAAGAACACCTACACAAGCGTAAAATTCTGGCTGTCTCATCTCAAATGTCAATCATGGAGGTAGATCTATCAGGGTTTGGGATGGCATCTCATGGTTTTCTTCAGGCCCTTTGTAACCCTAAACGGGAGATTGAATGAGAAGGACTATGCCGAAATTTTAGCTCAGTAGTACATCCTAGCGTGCAAACATTGTTTCTTGCAGGAGATAACGTTCTCCGGTAGGATAATCCCCTTATACATGCAGCAAAATCTATCAAGTATTGGTTTGAAGAGCATGAAAAAGAAGTTAAATATCTTATCTTGCCCTGCACAATCCCCTCGACTATAAATCGTCCAACCACTGTGATCTGTATAAGCGTATAGATAAAGGTATCGATATTCACCACACGATCTCTGCAGTAACTTTCATGATTTTTCCCTGAAGAATAGTATGATATATTAACCACTATTTATGACTTGTATAATCCAATTCCAAGGTGAATCAGGTAGTATTACATGACAAAGGTGATTCGGCCCTGAAATAATAAAGGTCTTCATGATGTTTCTTAGTGTTTCCATTATTTTGATAGCCACCTGTATATATATATATATATATATATATATATATATAAAAGAGAGAGAGAGAGAGAGAGAGAGAGAGAGATGAACACAATGCAAGTGTTTGATAAAATGGAGAAGATTTAGGATACCTCATACAACATCATCATGCAATTAAATTTGCAGCCCCAAAATATGAAAAGAAAATTCTTCCACTGAACTGAAACATCCCGTTCTGGTCAATATGAGCCCTCACATTAATTATTAAAAGAAATAATTTGCTATAGAAATGTTAAGTAAAATATCGAGTTCAATATGTAAGCACGCGTATCGTATAAAATTATAACTACTTTGTTTAAAAATTTAAATTAAGTGCAGTAAGGCAGCATTTGCTCAAAATGGCATTTTCTCAATCATGTTCAAGTACTATAGTATGATGAAAACTTCGCATGTCCCAACCATAGTAAGTATTAAATTAGCTTTCGTTTTATCTATCCTGTCTTAAAGTATCAATATCTAATTTTGAATTCCGTACAACAATCATCTGACAGGAGCGGTACATGATCCAGGATGTCTTGAACGTAAGGCCGGCATGAGCAGTCGGAGATGTGAGGAAGTTAATCTTCAGTTACTTCCCGCAACATTTAATCGATTATTAAATGAATACGTTGAAGAGTATATGTCTTACTGCTATTCATTTTAATTGTGTCATGTAATATATGACTTCTTCTTCTTCTTCACAAGCACAACAGCCCCCTACAGGCTCTGGCTGCCTCAACCACGCGCTCCCTCCAGCGTCTTCTCTCTGCGACGACTCCCTTCCAATTTTTAACTTTCAAAGTCTTTAAGTCTTTTTCAACGCCACTTATCTATCTAGTCGGTGGTCTAACTCTAGCTCGGGATCCCTCTGGTTTTTTAAATGTCAAGATCATAGTGGGATTATCTTCCGAGCTTCTCCAAACATGGCCAAGCCATATTAATCTATTACTACGGATGGCTTGTGTTATTTGTGTAACATATGACACTGTAGCAAATTAAATTATCTAATTACAATATCATAGACAAAATTTTAATATTAGTAGAATTATACTAATCTGAAAATGATGCAATTAGCTTTAGAAATACTTTGACTCTAGGAAGCTGTCGCAGTCTTTTTCAGAACAGCACATTTGTTAATACAGTCGAACCCCGTTATAACGAACTTCAAGGGACCAAAGGTTTGGTTCGCTATATCCGGTGGTTCGCTATATCCGAACCGTTAAGAAAAATGTTCACAAAATGTATAACTCATTAGTTGCTATGTGTATTCAATAATGATGTATTAAAAAACGATAAAATCTATTAAAAATGACCATTAATGAATTAAATTGACTAAAATCGATAACATTAAACTGATACAATACTAATTAAACTAATTAAAAATGAAAGACAAATGGATGTAAATTCATTTTACCTTTAATTCTTGCTCACTGTTTTGTTACAGAAATAATCGGTAATCTTCTGCTGACGTGATACCGATTTCAAAAACATTATATGAATTTCTTTGTCCAATACGTCAAATGACTGCAACACTCTTTCTTCCACTGTTTGTGTGGAAAAAAACTTATTAATTACACGCATTGCTGCTGTAGCATCTAAGATGGTGGGAATTTCATCATTTATGTGCTCTTCTTCATCAGCATCAGATGCAGAATCTTCGATTTCAGAATGATTCATTTTAATTTCTTCCACAATATCTTCATCAGTCGGAATTTCACATGTAATGATTTCATCATCAAATGTTTCGAACAATTGCATGTCACAATACGAGAATGAGGAAATATTGTGTTTTTCTATCCACATCGCGATAGGTAAATCTTCATCATCTTCTTCTTCAACATTCTTTGCTAGGCCAGCATGTCAAAAACATTTTCTAATTGTAGAATCTGTAACAAGCCGCCAAGATTTTTCGAGCATTATAAGTGCATCAAGAAGAGAAACGTCACATTTTACATTTTTATCATATCCTTCTAAAATTCGTAAAATGAGCTGCTTCCTGTAATGACATTTAAGGCTTCTGATGACATCCTGGTCCATAGCCTGTACTACAGAAGTTGCATTCGGGGGAAAGAGTACAATTCTAATCGATTGTAACTGTTTATCGTTTTTGTGTGCACTACAATTGTCAAGCAGAAGTAGAATTTTCCGTTTTTTAGCTGAAAGTTCACGATCGCACTTTCGAAGTTCTTTTTCAAACGGTTCCTTAGTCATCCACGCCTTACGGTTGGCTTCATAAGAAACAGGAAGCCGTTTGATATTTTTGAAGCATCTGGGGTGTTTAGATTTTCCAATTACTAGAAGCTTACGACGTTCTGTTCCACTCATATTGGCACACACAAGAAATGTGATTCTGTCTTTCGACAATTTTCCGCCATTACATTTCTCTCCATTAAATTTTAGTGTCTGGTTTGGTGTCATCTTGTAAAACAGTGCAGCTTCATCAGCATTAAATATGTCATTCTCGTCATATTCACTAGACATGTCATTCCAAATATTTTCTTTCCACGTATCGATGTTGGATGTTGAAACATCTCCCGATTCTCCGACAATTTTTCCAGAAGATATGTTGTTCCGCTTCTTGAATCTGTCTAACCATCCATTAGAACACGAAAATGGAATTCCAATTTTACTGGCAAATTCATCAGCTTTTGACTGAAGCATTTGCCCAGAAATTGGTACATTTTGGCTTCTTTGAATGCTGAACCATTTTAATAAAGCTTCTTCCACTTCTTGATGGTCAGCTTTTCTTGATTTTTTTTTGGAGTACAAATTTTTCTCGAAAGCAGAAAGTATGCTTTCTCTGTTTTTCCATATTGTTCCAACTGTAGATTTCGATAAATCTTTTTTTCGGCAAATGTCAACTTGGCTACCTCCATTTTGTATTTCTCTTATGATATTTACTTTTTCTTCGATGCAGCATGCTTTACTCTTGCTCGACATGATGTACCTAATGATTTCTTAAAAGCGAATTTTTAACTTGTGATAAACACTCAAATAGGTGAATTAGATGAAATGACTTCCCTTCCACCAGCGAGTGGAAATGAATCTTCCGGCTCGACCCTGAGCTGACCTTTCCCCTTGTTCTCGGGTGCGCATATGCTATACTGTTCATGCTTTTATTTGTTTTCCTCGAGCGTTTGGTGAACCTTTCCCCTCCACTCCCTCCTCTTACTGTGGTTTCGCTTACCGAATTACTGGCGGGATTACAACTGCAGAGTGGCTATCGTAATAGCGCATATAGATTGGTGCAGAGTTCTCTGCCTGCAGACCCCCGACTCCTGTCATCACATTAGTCACGGTAACATTAGACACGGTATTTAGAACCACCCCCATTCCCGCCCCCAAGGTTTCTTTGGTCTAGTGTCTCCCCCGACCCCGCTCGACACCATTTGACCCGCTGATCCCCCGCCCTTTCTTTAATGGACGCCAGAGGAGGCGATCCACTCATAGTACAGAGTACAGAGTGAACATAAATCACTGGATTCCCCAAGGCACAGGCAGAGACCTCTGCACCAATGTATATGCACCATAAAAGGGAAAGAATGTAGATGTTTCTACCCTTGAATAAACAGACTTATCGCTGATTTACTCCGTGTTTCACTAGCTGACATACATTTCCATATGAAATCAGAGTCGAAGTCATGTTTTCACAACTGCGGAAAAATAAAAAAAATAAAAAAATCAGTCGACTGAAAAAAAAGGTTCGTTATAGCCGATTCTTAACATTTCGGAGGTTCGCTATAAAAGGATAAATTAGCATTAAATAGAATAGGAAAACGGCGGGACCAAAAATTTCGTTCGTTATATCCGGGAGTTCGTTATATCCCAGGTTCGGTATAACGGGGTTCGTCTGTATAAAGTTTAAATCCAAAGGAAGAAATCCCGACGTAAATAATGTATTTTAATATGCAATATATATATATATATATATATATATATATATATATATATATATATATGTGCACACATATATATATACATATATACATATATATGTGTGTGTGTGTGTGTATAATATTAAAAAGTAGATTCAGTCAATTTTTATGGCTATATTACAGGCATCACACGTGTTAAAGAAGAACTAGTTGGTACCCGTCAAAACATGACGGCTAGATAGTAAATAAATGCACTAATTCATAAAAACTATGCTCAATATATCATTGCCAAATGTTGAAAATTATAATAATGCGCAGAAACAAATTAATGTGTTTAAGAGGCCTCATGCTTTGTGAGTATCTAAATCCAGATTTAAAAATGCCACTGAGCATGCGCAGAAAGAACAAAATTTTAATTGTAAATTAATTATCGCTGATTAAACAGCGCGTAATAAACACTTTCCATCAGGTTTAATATTATATTTCACAAACATAATTATCATAAAAAAATGGTAGACAGAGATCTAGAGTGACTCCGAGGAATAAACGTGTTTATCTTTAAAACATGTCACTGAGCATGCGCAGAAACAGTGAGTTTCTAAAACCAGATTTAAACATGCGACTGAGCATGTGCAGAAATCAATTTTTCAATTGCAAATTATCACTAATTAATAGAAATTGCGGTTACAAAAACCAAATTTTACAAATCTACAGATTACAATCTTTCGTTTAAGACCAAAAGGAAGTAAATTGATGCAGTAGTTTTCTCTCACGGACTGCCCAAAAAGTCGGCTTAGCAACTTAAATATATAGATTATAAAGGCTCTCTTTAGTCCTTTAAAAAGTGCTAATAGAAAAAATTGGTAGAGTGCTGGAAATAAGGGAGAGTTTGTTTGTTTTTTCTAATGCGGAGGCACTTTATAGGGAGATATCCGCCTTTTGTTATTCACCTCCTCGTTGACTACTTTATTATGGAAGCACCATTTAGGTGACCTAGCATTGCTCCCAATCCGCATGTCCACACTCGTGCGCTTTCCATTTCCCGTTCCCTTTCAACATGACGCATGGGAGGAGGGGATGTAAGGCATGCGCAGAGGCATGCTTCTCCCCCTGTAAAATTCCCGGAATTCGATAGGGCATGCCTTATTGCAAGCGTATCCAACCCAACTGGATTTTCAAGCCCCATTCCATGTGCTTTTTCTATTCTGCAAGTCAGTTGTAAAGTCAGTGTTCAGATTCTCGCAGTCTTCGGAAGAAATTTTAAAGACAAGTTGAAGGAAAGATGAATCACAAGTTGAAAGGGAAAGAGCACGAGTGTGGGCATACCTTTAGAGGTGGACGACACGGAAACGACCAAGCCTTATTCGGGATCTGAACCCGAGCCCACAGTGGGGAACTCACGACGTTAACCACTATACCATGTGGATGGCGAAATAAAGGATAGTTGAAGTAATTATTGATATATAATTAAATTCATATTCCAATAAGACAGTTTAAAGATAACATTTTTTAGCACCTTATTAAGGAGCTGAAACAAGTATTATTCTCATATTAGCTCTAGATACCCGATGTTACCCTATCTTCTTATCTAGGGTGCTAGATATTATAGATAATTAAAATCAAATTATATCAAAGTGAAATAAACATAATTTACAAATGTTTGTTGTATTTCATTTTGTTCAAGCATACTAAATACACAAATGTATTATTCTATTCCTCTGCGGCATACCACATTGGGGTAAACTTGCGATATACCCAAGCTTACCCTTCCTCGGTGAAAATGAAAGAAAGCTTAGGAGTACCCATCATTAACACAGCACCGTGTAGTTGGTCTTCATAAACCAAGTAATGCTGGGAAAACAGTTTTAAGAGGGCACATACCTTTCAAAGGCCAAAAGACTGCACAAACATATCCCTATTTTCAATCATCAGTAGTTACTAAAATAATTTATTGAGAAATATGGAAATTTTGCTGTGAGTTAAAAACTGTTTTTTTCTTTATAAATATGGCTCTCAGTTTTTTATAGCTCGAAGAGAAACTTTTTTATTTTTTAAAATTTTAACCAATTTTTTTATCATTGTTATGTAATTTCGCACATGATATCACCAAAACGGTTGGCTAAAATATCTTTAAATTTCATATACGGGCAATATAAACATGTATCATTAAAATGACCTACTATTTTGTCATTCCTGCCATAAACATTTTAATTACAGTAAATTTTGTCAATTTTTTTTTAAAAACCTTTTTTCTCTATGAAGAACTAAGAATTTTGATTTCAAAGTAGTTCCTTTTAAATATATATTATACAACATAATTTTAAAACTAAAAAAATATGTATATTCATTAATATCCGGACATTAATATACGGACGCAAGTCTTCGCGCATTGCAATAACAATGAAAAAAACAATGGTTGAAATTTTAAAAATTTTAAATATTTATCTTCAACGTAAAAAGAAAATTGAAAGCCCTATTTGCAAAGAAGAAATGTATTTAACTCACAGTAAAATTTTCATTATCTGAATAAGTTATTTTAGTAACTACTGATGATTGAAAATAGGGCTATGTTTGTCGAGTCTCTTGTACTTTAATCGGTACGTATCCCCTTAAAATTAAAAAAATATGGAAATTTAATGAGGAACCCAAAAAGACGTTAGGAAAGAGAGTAAGGGGAGAAGTCCTACGGAGCTCATGTCTTAAACTAAAGAATACATTTTTTGCTAGGTCGTAGCGGGTAACTGAACGACAGTTCCAAATTGTTAAGGGGGACTGAAATGTATATAGAACAAGAGGCAGAACGAAAGAGTATCAATTTTATAGCTTAGGATTACTTTACAGTATGCTTTCTGGATAACAGTATTTCGGGAATTTTTTAATTTGCTTCCGAATAGAAAATACTCCACCTGTTCAAACGCTCCATATCGAATTCATTTTAAAATAAATTAATAGATTTTCTTCCAAAACTAATCTAATAAACCACTGATATTCACAATTATCGTCGAAATCTCTATTCCTTTCGTGTTTACTCTTTGAGTTCGCCTTTTCGTGAAATTCGGCTCTTACATACATATTTTAATACAATGACTGAATCATAACTCATGTGTAAATAAATATAGAAACTCATAAATATATATTAACGTCCTTCAAACTTTCCAATATGTATATTCACTAAAATTCAAAACTTGCCAGTTATCACACACATATTGAATTATTAAATATCTTATTTGCAATAGAATGCTGCATGGCAGTCTCGTAAAACATCACAGCGATTTTCTTTGGGATTTGCCTCAATATTTCCGAAGGAATTGCCCACTAAATATTATATGACACAATAAATGTTATAGCTTCTTGAAACATTTCATCTGTTGGGAGCTCAGTTGCAGTTTAATACACGGTATAAAATCCTGCGGTGACTTAGATGTGGCTAAACCCACCACAGATGGGAAAATATACTGTTCTTGTTTTTACCAGCCTTCTAATTGTGAAAATTTTTATACGATTCTCTTTTATTTTTCTTCTATCAGTTTCATTTTATTTTCAATTTGAATTAATTTGTTTATCATTTATTTATAAATATTGCATTTTCTAGTTATTGGTTGCAGTTAGCAAGTACATTTTTGCTATAAATACAAGAATCTCATCATTGCTTCTCTCATCGACGTTTATCGTTGGGCATATCTCGAATAAACTTACACAATTTGTTGCTTAGTCTATATATGAGGCGGTGAAAGGCAAAGTGGTGTAAGTCAGTAAGTAAAGTGGTGTAAGTCAAAAGAGCTTAACTGCAAAATCTACAAAAAATTCCACCATAAACTGAACAAATTATAATTCATAACAATTATTACAATATTGCAAATAATAACTATTTACAATTCCACTATAAATTGAACATGGAGATTACATATTTGCCCCCAAATGAAAGAAGTTGAAAAAGTGACTTACACCACTTTGCCTTTCAACGCCTCATATATAAAACACTTCCGTAACTGACTGAATGACTGACTGGCAGATAACGCACAGACCAAACCACTGGACCTAAAGGGCTGAAATTTTGCATGGAGATTTTTTTTATAGTGTAGAGGTGCACTAAGACAGATTTTTGAAAAATTCTTCTTAGATTTTTTTAAATTAAATTTTTAAGCTATTTTTGTAACATTCTTTAAAGTTTGCATTTAAAATAATAATCTGAGGGACATAAAATATATATCAAGAGAAAGATCATAAAAATCCTTTAAAATGAAATTTTTTCGAATCTCTTCCTCCATTTTCTGATTTTTGATGAATTTTTAAAGATTAATTTTTAGAATTAAATTTATTAAAAGCTGATCACGTGGTTTCTTTTCTTTTTGTGATACTTCAAATAAATTTTCCGTTACGTGCATAACAACGAAATAAATTGACAAAAAAAATTAAAATACAGTCAAAGATAAAATTTAACAAGACTAATTGAGATAGAAGTTTTTTAAGAATTAAATGAAATTAGTATGTTTTATGGATATTAAACATACAAATTAAATGCATACATTGACCGTTGTATTTAATTTGGATATTTTCTTCTACACTATTTTGTCTATAAAAATATCCGTTACGATTTTTTTATAAATATATATTTATTCTTTTTGTCATTAATTGCATACATTGACCGTTGTATTTAATTTAAATGTACTCCGTAGCAAAGCACGGATATTCAGCTAGTAAATAACATAAGTAACAACAATTTCAAACATGAGCGCTTTGCCCCTCTTCAATTTAGATATTAGATTACAGATTTTCAGAATTTTATCGGGAATGTTTAGATTTAATTCAAAACAATTCTAATCTAATGTTATGCAATCTTTATCTTATACGTTTCCTATTTTGTTCATTTTTAAACTATAAAGTTTAACATTAAAGGCAATATTATCGGTCTTCTATCTGTTGCAGTTATATGATAACAAACAATATCCTAGTAGCATTAGTTTGCTATCCTGTATAAAAAGACCCATATCAATTGTCTCGAAATTTGAATTGCTTCAGTAGTACAGTATATTTTGTTAAATGAGTCTAGTAGCCCTTTTTTAGTGATTTTCGTATAATAATTGCTTTTCTTTCTGAAATCCTTTTTTCAAAAGTTCTAATGCTTCTTTTATTTGTATTTCGGATTTGTAATATGCTGTTTAAGTATCTTCGTTGATTTTAATTATCTTTATCTATGTACAATTTTTTCTACAGCTTTTATAAGTCTTTAAAAAGAGATTTTTCATTAGTTATGATTTTTAATGATTTTGGTACAATAATTGCTTTTCTTTCTGAAATCCTTTTTTTAATAGTTCTAATGTATCTTTTATTTGCATTTCGGTTTTGAAATGTACTGTTTTAGTAGCTTCGGTGCTTTTAATTATTTTTTGATATGTATAATTTTTTCTCCAGCTTTTATAAATCTTTAGAAGGAGATTTTTTATTAGTTATGATTTTTCATGATTTTGGTATAATAATTGCTTTTCTTTCTGAAATCCTTTTATCAATAGTTCTAATATTGTGTTTTCTAATATTGTGTTTTAGTAGCTTCGGTGCTTTTAATTATCTTTTGCTATGAATAATTTTTCTCCAGCTTTTATAAATTTTTAGAAGGAAATGTTTCATTAGTTATGATTTTTAGTGACTTTGGTAAAATAATTGCTTTTCTTTCTGAAATCCTTTTTTACAATACTTCTAATGTCTCTTTTATTAGCATTTCTGTTTTGTAATATACTGTTTTAATAGTTTCGGTGCTTTTAATTATCTTTTCCTGTGAATAATTTTGTCTCCAACTTTTACTGAATTTTAGAAGGAGATTTTCATTAGTTACAATTTTTAGTGATTTTTGAATAATAATTGCTTTTCTTTCTGAAATCCTTTTTTCAATAGTTCTAATGTTTCTTTTATTTGCATTTATGTTTTCTAATATACTGTTTTAGTAGATTCGGTGTTTTTAATTATCTTTTGATATATGTATAAATTTTTTTCCAGCTTTTAAAAATCTTTAGAAGGAGATTCTTTATTAGTTATGATTTTTAGTGATTTTGGTTTAATAATTGCTTTTCTATCCGAAATCCTTTTTTCAATAGTTTTAATGTTTCTTTTATTTCTATTTCTGTTTTGTAATGTAGTGTTTTAGTAGCTTCGGGGCACTTAATTATCCTTTGCTGTGAATAATTTTTTTCCAGCTTTTATAAATCTTTAGAAGGAGATTTTTCATTAGTTATGATTTTTAGTGATTTTGGTATAATAATCGTTTTTCTATCTTAAATCCTTTTTTCAAAAGTTCTAATGTTTCTTTTATGTGCCTTTCGGTTTTCTAATATTGTGTTTTAGTAGCTTCGGTGCTTTTAATTATCTTTTGCTATGAATAATTTTTTCTCCAGCTTTTATAAATTTTTAGAAGGAGATGTTTCATTAGTTATGATTTTTAGTGACTTTGGTAAAATAATTGCTTTTCTTTCTGAAATTTTTTTTCAATACTTCTAATGTCTCTTTTATTTACATTTCTGTTTTGTAATATACTGTTTTAGTAGTTTCGGTGCTTTTAATTATCTTTTCCTGTGAATAATTTTGTCTCCAACTTTTACTGAATTTCAGAAGATTTTCATTAGTTACAATTTTTAGGGATTTTTTAATAATAATTTCTTTTCTTTCTGAAATCCTTTTTCAATATTTCTAATGTTTCTTTTATTTGCATTGCTGTTTGTAATATACTGTTTTGGTAGCTTCCATGCTTTTAATTATCTTTTTTATGAATAACTTTTTTTTCCAGCTTGTATTCACCTTTATATGAAGATTTTTCATTAGTTATGAAGCATTTGTGTCATCTTTGCATTATATTTTTCTACATTTTTTACCATTTTTCTATACTTTATCGGGGATAAAATATGAACGTGTTATGGTCACGGAAAAAACATTTTCAGTGGTTAATACAAATGCACATTTCCCAATGAAAAGAAATGTTTTATAAAAAAATTTTTTCACTGTTTTCTTTTAAGTTAATCCCTGAATGCAGCCAGCTATGGTGAAAAAAAAACATTGCATCGGAAAGCAATAATGGTGCTCGAAGTTTTGAACTGCCATTTTCACACCGCTAAATGTTTTTCTAAGAATTATGTTTACCACCGTTTGCTGAGAAGCATAATTTCTCTTAAATACAGCAGGGAGAAATGTGAAACTATCATGGTGCAAAGGATATTGATACCTTAAAAGTAAGGGCATAAACTGCGCCTTCATATATTTTGCACCGAGTTCCAAAGACGCGCAGAGCTGGACAGTTTCTTTTTTCGTTGGGGGGAAAAGAGGAAATCGATTTTTAAAGCCCGTAAGCGGCGATGAACTGCTCGTTTAGCCAAGATTCTGAAACCCCCTTGGTGGCAGTTATACGATGCGGAGCGGCAATTTGGGGCTGTCATCTAGAGTTCGAACGGATAAGTCCCAGCATGAATCAATCTCACACCGGGTCTCCAGTAACACATCATTATCAATCCATGAAAGACGGTGGCTAAAGACTATAAAGGACGGTGGAAATTTGTCTGAATGTTTTTGATAAATAAAAAAATGTGTATGCTCTTGATACATTCATGTTCTTATGGGGATAATTTAATTTTTACAGAGATAATTTTTATTCTTCTTCAACATAAAGACTTTGCAAAAGAAACTAAGCAAAATTTAAATTGAAACTAATTATAATATTAATATAATTATTATTAAGTGGCAATAATTTGTAGGATAAGTCTTTATATATTATATTAATATGTACACTATAGTAAGTATACTATTTACTATTACTAATTAACATTTGATAATAATTAATATTTATGAGAAATAACAATATATAATAAAACTACATAAAATAGTTAAAAAAAAACAAAGTTTATTAAACTAACATGTATAAAGTAAATACAATTCAGTATTTAAATATTGTATAATAATTATAATGAACTAAGAAATTATCGATAGTTATGAATAATACTACTTTTTGTAATTATATAGTAATCAATATTGCTAGTGAGCAAAAACTAATGAATTTGTCTTAACGGGCAATTGGTTCATATAATATACACTGCTTATTTCTAGTTTATATTCATATGTACAATATAAATATCGGCAAGCACACAATAGAATAAGCCAGATAAATATTGGATCGGTTATTGCGCCGCCCTGTTTTTGCTAAATGACTCATGAATAGAACAAAATGCTTTAAGGATTTTATTAATAGCTTAATCATCTCTCGGAATTAGCTCACTACAACATCTGGCTTATGAGGTCATTTATCTGTACAGTTGCAAAATGACAGCCGCAGTAACTTATACATACATATATATATATATATATATGCACCCAGAAGGAAACGAGCTACTATCACGAAATTTAACATGTATGTAAGGTATGAGGTGATAAGCAAATGGTTATAAATTCAGAAGAACAGGCTGTTTTATTAAGAAGATATAGCATGAAAAAGGTTACAAATCAATAAGTAGTAAATCCACCACTGTCAGCTATACAAGCCGAAACACGGCGTGGCATCGAATCAATGAGGCCACCTATGACCTTCTGCTGAAGATCATGCCATAATCTTTGCAACTGGGCAGTTAATACACCAGTATACCAGGACGGCAGCAGTTGCCTTCCAAGCACGTCCCAGACGTTCTCTATTGCCGAGAGCTCTGGTGACCTGGCAGGCCATGGGAGTACGTCATATCCTTGAAGACTTTGTCTTGCTAATAAATGGCACCTGGGCGACTTGATAGCATAGGCAGTACAACTGGCGTTAAAATCTCGTCCACGTAACTGCGTGCCGTCAAAGTACGTTGAAGGAAGACTAGAGGTGATCGTGTATCCCAACAAATCGCTCCCCACACTGTCATACCTTGTGTAATCGCTATATGTCTCTCGACAACAAATGCCGGATCGAACCGGTGGCCTGGCAGCCTCCACAAGTGTATGCGCTGGTCATCAGCATTGAGACTGAATCGGGATTCATCGCTGAAGATCACACGCCTCCAGTCGGTCACACTCCAGCATGCCCGAGGTCGACAAAAATCCAATCGACACTGTCTATGATGTGGGGTCAGTGGTAGTCGGCTCCTTATACTTGCGTCGGCCAGTCGTCTCCGAATGGTTTCTCTTGATACCACTAGATGTCTGGAAGGTGAAAAATAGCGTCGAACCGATTCTAGCGACGTTATTGGTGCGGACGTTATTGGTGCGACGTTATTGGTGCGCTCTTATGATTGCGCGATCCTCACGCGCATTTGTGTTCCTGGGACGCCCTGATCCTCCGCGACGGTAGACTATCCCTTCCGTGATCCATTGTTGCTAAGACCGAGCAACTACCATATCGCTCCGACTGAGGTGGCGGCTGATACGCTTGTTCGACCAACCTGCTTTTCTGAAGCCTTCTTTACGCCCCCTCTCCGAGTCCGACAATTGTTTGTACTGTCACCGGTTACGTCTCAGAGGCATGTCTAGTCACAATACTGTCCATCCAAGTCGACAGATTTGTTTGAATAACCCTTTGGCACGAGCAATCATGCTTTTAAACTCTACCAGCTGCGCATCTCATATGCGCATAGCGCGCTTACCCTTGTCCCATCGGCGTCCAAATTTTAATCATTTGCATATCTCTTACCAGACTACATTCCTGCCAAGTTTCGTGATAGTAGCTCGATTTCTTCTGGGTGCATATATTTTTTTGTGACAGAGTGTATATATATATATATATGCATTCATAGTTTAACGAAGATTAAAATTTGAATCCTTTCGCAGACATTTGTGATATATATAATATACTGTACAGCTTTTGAAACAGAAATGACTGAATCTGACGTCTTAAAACGATCTTCTGTTTTACGAAGTTATAAATTTAAATATGGTTTACATTTAACAAATGTTTTGAAGTTCTGATTAAAATATTATTGACTGATCCTTGATATGGTTTCACAATTCTTAATATATTTTTTACTCTTCGTTAAATATTCAGTTGAAGAAAAATATTTTTTTTAAATAAATCCAGATTTTTTTTAACCGAATTATTACACTTTGATCACTCCAAAGCTGTTTTGTAAACATTTTTCTCTGATAATGTGAAAAAACGGAAACCGAGATAACTTTCTTAGATTACATTACATTAGGATAGCCGAAAGATCTTCAGATAAGCATTTAGGTGTAATCCAAAACTTTCTTATTTTTATTATCTTGTCCTTAGTGAAAACCATATAAAATACCATTGATAAATCATGGATCAGTTTGTTATATGAACAACAGCATTCTTATTATTATGACCGAAACCCAAATTTGAGAATTTTGCCATCTTGTACCCAGAAGATTCTTATATTTAGCTCACTTTGTTTAAAAATTTCTTTGGTTTTTAGAGAAATTTAGGATTTTTTATTCAGTTTCTCTGACGTTTTACTTCAATTTTGAAATTACGTTATTTTTAGTTACTCAATAACTGTACTCAGCAGCCTGTTTCCCATAAAAAAGGGTAGACAAACATATAATCTTGTAAAAAGGTACCTAAGTGGTTAGTGGACATCGCGGTTTAATCAACTTAAAAGGAGCGATGCGTTTTTCTCTAACAGCGATTTAGGTTATTATTTTCTCTTAATTTCGGGGAAAAACATTTCTGAAATATACTGATATCTCATTTTTATTACCGCAGAATGTTTGAAATAGTAAACACAGCCTTAAATACGTACTTTCAATTGCAATCTTTCGCATGCAGCGAGAAGTCATTTTACATCTTTTATTTCAGAGAGAGAGAGAGAAAGGGAGAAATATCCAGTGCGAAAGAATAGTACTTTAAAATAACATCTCTTCCTATATTTCACCGGGAGATCCAGTAAAGCGTGCTGGGGCATGGCAGTTTTCTTTTCGGCGAGGGGGGGAGGAGAAATGAAAATCGATTTTTAAAGCCCATGAGCGGCGATAAAGTGCTCGTTAGCCAGTAAACAGAAACCCTCGTGCAAGCAGTTATATGATGCACAGCGGCAATTTGGGGCTGTCATCTAGAATCCCGCTGGAACAGTTTTCGACGTAAATCAATCCCACCCGTAGGTCGCTGGTAACTCCTCATTATCAATGAGTAACCTTCAAAAAGGATGAGATCCATTTTAATAGTTTTGTTTCACAATGTATCAAAGTTACCACGGGAGGGTCTGGATTAATGACTTAACTGTGAGCTGTACATTTGTAAGTAAGAAAATTAAAATAAAGTCAAATGTTTTGTTTTCATAACTGGATTCAGAAAAAGTTGGTCTCTGATATTAGAAAGTATAATAATGTAAACAATTCACACAAACTAAAACCTATAAAGCGGGCATACACTTCCAAACAAATTAACTGAAAACCTACCCTAGCGTTGAAAACTTTTAACTTTTCAATAAAAGATTGCGCAGTTGCAACAGATCCTCATATTGAAAACGGGCAAATATAACTAAAATTAAATATTTCAACAGAGCTAGATAATTAACAGAAATCAAGCACATAGGTTCTACGCACCATAAGGCAATGCCTTATGGTGCGTAGAGCCCTAAGTGCTTGATTTCTGTTTATTTTTTGTCTACATTCTTCCTATAATTATCTAGCTCTGTTGAAATATTAAATTTTAGTTATATCTGATATTAGAAGTCTCACAGGGGGAAAATTCTGGTATAAAGAAATAAAAGAACGGGAAATATAAGACATGGGAAAGACATTTATGCATCAATAAACAGTTTTATTAACCAGTAGACAGTAATTATATCAATATAGTAATCAAACATAAATCAACAAAGAGTAAAACTTTTTTAGATAGTCTGTTCATTATCCATGTGGCTCGAAGCATCTATGCTCTGAACGCTGTTAGCAAATTCAGTAATTCTAGGCTGCCTACTAATGGTGTTAAAAATATATAGTTATTTTAAATAATGCTAAAATTGAGAATAATGTAATGTAACTATGGTTTGTAATCTTAACCCATTAACTGCCCCCATAATTATGAATCACCTTTTCGGTGGATAAATCTAGTACTAGTAACAATAAAAACTAATCTCTAATACTAAATTACATCTATCGGAAAATATTTTCCTAAACCACCAGATTGGCTAAAAAACTTTTTGGTTCATTATTTGTATTTTTAAATGGTCCAATCCCACTAGATATTGGAAATTGACAGAAAAGTCTATCGTATAAATATTTTAAGAAAATAAACTGATAATACTCTCCAGAGCTAAGCTTTTTTATATTGGGTAAAGCAACGATAATAAAAAGAAAATATTCTCCTATCTCCGATTTTTAAATGAGAATGGTGTTTTTAATAACATTAAGTGTTGTGTTTTAAGAACTGATTTTACATGAAGTTAATCTGATATCCTTTCTCTTTCTGAAAGTCCTGCTAAGAACCACAGGAAAAATGTTAGTTGAAACAAAAATTAATCTAAGCATTTATAATGTTTTTTTTTTCTCCAAATGAGCTTTTCTAGATATTCTATAAATTATCTTTGAAATAAAAATAACTACTTCAAAGAATGAAATACGAGACAATTATATTTTTAAAAGTGAGTGTTAAAGTAAGACGAAAAGTTTCAAGTAAAATTATTTTAAAAAGGGGAAAAAATCTAAAACAGACAATTTTTGAACGGTTAAAAATATTCGTATATCCGAAAATAAAATTAGGATGGGTTTTGATATCTCGCAGTTGTTTCGAAGAGTTATATGCTGGTAAATGAATTTACATATACTGCATCACAAAAAGAAAATGCATTTCAAAGGGGAGTTAGAATGTGATATAGAAAATAAAATAGATGTGTCGGTAGGCTACAGTCTACTATAAATTCGATAAAGTAGACAAAAAAGTATTAATTGCAATATAACTATATAAAAATGTCAAATATGTTTAGTGAACGAATATATTTTTCGCCTCGTGAGGATATTAACCTTTTGTATTATTTACACTCTGTCACAAAAAAATATATGCACCCAGAAGGAAACGAGCTACTATCACGAAACTTAACATGTATGTAGTGTATGAGGAGAAAAGCAAATGATTACAAATTCAGAAGAACAGGCCATTTTATTAAGAAGATATGGCATGAAAAAGGTTACAAATCAGTAAGTAGTACATCCACCTCTGGC
The DNA here is from genome assembly GCA_907164885.2 of Dolomedes plantarius. NCBI lineage: Eukaryota > Metazoa > Arthropoda > Arachnida > Araneae > Dolomedidae > Dolomedes > Dolomedes plantarius. Next base: position 55,191,143 of record OU015498.1, read on the forward strand.
AGCTATACAAGCCGAAACACGGCGGGGCACCGATCAATGAGGTCACCTATGACCTCCTGCGGAAGATCATGCCATAATCTTTGTAACTGGGCAGTTAATTCACCAGTATTCCGGGACGGCTGCAGTTGCCTTCAAGCACGTCCCAGACGTGCTGTATTGGCTAGAGGTCTGCTGACCTGGCAGGCCATGGGAGTACATGATATCCTTGAAGACACTGTTGGGAGAGTCAAGCAGTATATGGACGAGCCTTGTCTTACTGATAAATGGCACCTGGGCTACTTGATAGCATAGGCAGCATATATGGCGTTAAAATCTCGTCCACGTAAAACTGCGTGCAGTCAAAGTGCGTTGAAGGACGACTAGAGATGATCGTGTGTCGCAACAAATCACTCCCCACACTGTCACACCTTGTGTAATCGCCGTATGCGTCTCGACAACAAATGCCGGATCGGACCGATGGCCTGGCCGCCTCCACACGCGTATGCGGTGGTCATCAGCATTGAGAATGAATCGGTATTCATCGCTGAAGATCACACGTCTCCAGTCGGTCACACTCAAGCTTGCCCGAGGTCGGCAAAAATCCAATCGACACTGCCTATGATGTGGGGTTAGTGGTAGGCGTCTTAATGGACGTCGGCTCCTTATACTTGCGTCGGCCAGTCATCTCCGAATAGTTTTCCTTGAAATCACCGGATGTCTGGAAGGTGATAAATGGCGTCGAACCGATTCTAGCGACGTTGTTGGTGCGGACGTGGCCTCTCTTATGAATGCGCGATCCTCGCGCGCATTTGTGTTCCTGGGACGCCCTGACCCTCCGCGACGGTAGACTATACCTTCCCTGATCCGTTGTTGCCAACACCGAGCAACGACCATATCGCTCCGGCCGAGGTGGAGGCCGATACACCTGTTCGACCAACCTACTTCTCTGAGGCATACAATCCGCCTCCTCTCAAAGTCCGAAAATTGTTCGTAATATCACCGGTTACGTCTCAGAGGCATCTCTACTCACAATACCTTCCATCCAAGTCGACAGATTTGTTTAAATAACTCTATGGCACGAGCAATCATGCTTTTAAACTCTCCCAGCTACGCATCTCATATCCGCATAGCGTGATTACCCTTGTCTCATTGGCGTCGAAATTTTAATCATTTGCATTTCTCTTACCAGATTATATTCCTGCCAAGTTTCGTTATAGCAGATCGATTTTTTTCTGGGTGCATATATTTTTTTTTTGTGACAGAGTGTATTTACAAAAGCCTGGTTGTTGACATCTATGCAAATAGCCGTCTTATATAATTTATACATTATATTTTCTCATTATATTTATTCATTTTATATCATTTATACATTAATGCGCATTTTATTCAACTTACATTTTGGGGGCTTATAAGCATAGTCTCTTACAAGTCCTGGATTGGTTACTGTATAATAGACCTTACATATTTTTAGAAGCGAAAGTCATTTGATACATCTGTTACGAATTTTTTATATTTGCTGAAAAAAATTAAATCCGGAAGCTATTTAATTCCCTAGTACTAGAACAATGTTTTACTATATAAAACATTGTTCATATTCATATCAAAAAGTGTCTGAGGGATTATTTTATTGTGCATTCTCAAATAAAATTTCATGAACAGTTAATTCTGAAATATCAACTACTGACTAATGGTCAAACTGTTAATCCTAAGATTTAAAACTAGAAAAGTTTAGCAACGACAGTTATAAATAAAGCTTGCAAATTTCTCTGAAATGGGAATCTAGAAAACTTACGTTTTGAATGATGAATCTTTGAGGGCGGCCTTAGATTATGTATGTATTTGAAACTCCTCAACTCGTACACAGAATCTCACCGATATGCAAATTAATTTCCTCTCGATTGTGAGACTGGTATGTAGGATGAGCGGGACAAGAGGTCAAGGGATTAAAGCAGTGGTGTATACACTTTTTTCGACCGCGACCCCTTTTTTTTAATAAAGAATCACTTAACCCCCCCCCCCCAACGAAAAATTTTGGTAGAAGCAAAGTTTAAGAAATTAGGAAAATGTGGAAAACTATTTTAAAAATCTAGATTTGAAAACCCAGTCTCACACAGGTAGGTAGAAACAAATGGAAGCAATGTAGGCACTGTATAATCTATTGCTGAAGGAGTTTTTAATGTAAGATTGTTTGACAACTTATTTAACAATATCATAACATATTTTTTAACATAAAAAAAATATAATTAAAAATATTAAAAATTTATGGTTACAGAAAATTTAAAACATATTTTTAATTGTATAATGTAATATGACATAAATTTACTCCAGACAATCCGAAACTCCTCCTGTTTTTTTTTTAGCTACCCAAATTTTACGTACCACTGGATTAAAGAATGACCGGGATGGGACATCTAACACCTCCCATTCCGGGGCTTCAAGGATGTAATACACTGTGTGACGGGATATCGGATATGCAATTAGCTTTTAATTAAGGATTAATATTACACCTGAAATGATAAGTAGTCTCCAATGTGACTTAATTTATGCGTCTCAAAGACCGGAGGTTCTCCATTTAAGCCACAATCACTATGGCTTTGAATCTGATTTATAAAACAATAGAGCCGCGATTAGTTCTAACATATAATTTTCAAGTATTTTCTTAAAGACACCAAGATAACTTTAGACAGCATCGGTAATTATCTATCGAATGTTGTGGAAGTAACTTAAGTTTTATCATATTCTTTAATAATTAGGAGGGAAAATGAATTTTTATTAACAAGTTTAGAATTACCTCATTTCCAAAGAATTTTGAAGCCCTTTACGTTCTTAATGTGTCTGTATGCAGTCGGGCCCCGTTATAGCGAACTTCAAGGGACTAAAGGTTATGTTCGCTATATCCGAACCATTAAGAAAAATGTTAGAGTTCGCAAAATGTATAACTCATTAGTTACTATGTGTATTCAATAATGATGTATTACAAAAAAATGATAAAATCTCTTAAAAATTATCATTAATGAATTAAATCGACTAATTAATATCGATTACATTAAACTGACATAATACTAATTAAATTAATTAAAAATGAAGACAAATGGAAATAAATTCCTTTTACCTTCAATTGTTAACTTTTAGCTTACGGGGCCTATTTTTCCAATTCCATCTTTAGAACGGCCATCAAGGGTGTTATATATATATATATATATATATATATATATATATATATATATATATATATATATATATATATATATATATATATATATATTTATATATATATGTATATATATATATGTATGTATATATATATATATATATGTATATATATATATGTATGTATATATATATATATATATATATATATATATATATATATATATATATATATATATATATATATATATATATATATATATGTATATATATATATATGTATGTATATATGTATATATATATAAATATATATACATATATTTATATATATATATATATATATATATATATATATATATATATATATATATATATATATATATATATATATATATATATATATATATATATATATATTCTTGGTCCCGTATTCTTGGGATACATGCTATCCCACCCCCGTAAGGAAAAGGTTAATCACAGTTTTGATAAAGAAATAATCGGTAATCTTCTGCTGACGTAATACCGATTTCAAAAACATTTTATGAATTTCTTTGTCCAATACATCAAGTGACTCCAACACTCTTTCTTCCCCTGTTGTTAAAACTTATTAATTACAACGCATCGCTGCTTTAGCATCTGAGATGGTGGGGATTTTGTCATTTATGTGCTCCTCTTCATCAGCATCAGATGCAGAATCTTCGATTTCAGAATGATTCATTTTAATTTCTTCCACAATATCTTCATCAGTCGTATTTTCACATGTAATGACTTCATCATCAGATGTTTCGAACAATTGCATGTCACAATCTGAGAATGATGAAATTTTGTGCTTTTCTATCCACATCGCAATAGGTAAATCTTCATCGTCTTCTTCTTCAACATTCGTTGTATCTTCAACATTTTAAAGTTTAAAAAAGTTAATTTTTTTTTAATTCAGTAGTCGATTGAAAAAAATGGTTCGTTATAGCCGATTCTTAAGATTTCGGAGGTTCGCTATAAAAGGATAAATTAGCACTAAATACAATAGGAAAACGGCAGGACCAAAATTTTCGTTCGTTATATCCGTGAGTTCGTTATATACCGGGTTCGCTATAACGGGGTTCGACTGTACCAAACATCCTATTTTTATTGGCATAACTTCCTACTGGCACCTTTAAATATATATTTATGTATGAATAACCAGTAAAATTTATATAAAAGAAAATTAAAATTAGACTATGATAATCAATAATAGAATGGGAAAGTATATATAATAATAGTATGGATTTATTAAAAAACATATTAGTGAATAATTTTCCTCTATTATGTGTCAATTTATGTTCGTTAGAGAGACAAAGAGAAGATCAAAGTATTAGACCCCATTGCATACATATATTCCTGTTCATAATTTCTAAATTCCTACCGATGCAGAAAACTTGCCTTTTTATTAATGTGCGAGTCGCCATTTAACCCCTTTTACAACAAATATTACATCCTGAAATTCACAAATTCGTGATGAAGGAAATTTTTTACTGGAAACGCCTCACTTGTTGCATACTGGCACGATCCGAGCCTTTGTAAACAGCGTGTTGCTTCACGTGTTCTGAACATTGATCAGGAGTACTGCCCTATGCCTCATTAAGGCGGGCTTTATGTATGCATTTTTTACTGTAAACGCCTCACTTGTTGCATACTGGCACGATCCGAGCCTTTGTAAACAGCGTGTTGCTTTACGTGTTCGGAACATTGATAAGGAGTATTGCCCTATGCCTCATTAAAGCGGGCTTTATGTATGCATTTTTTACTGGAAACGCCTCACTTGTTGCATACTGGCACGATCCGAGCCTTTGTAAACAGCGTGTTGCTTCACGTGTTCGGAACATTGATCAGGAGTATTGCCCTATGCCTCATTAAGGCGGGCTTTATGTATGCATTTTTTACTGGAAACGCCTCACTTGTTGCATACTGGCACGATTCGAGCCTTTGTAAACAGCGTGTTGCTTCACGTGTTCGGAACATTGATCAGGAGTATTGCCCTATGCCTCATTAAAGCGGGCTTTATGTATGCATTCAGCGGATACCAAGTAATATTGTAACTTGGGGCAATGAAGTTTTCGACCGACCCTAGAGTGCAGCTTACTCAGCATACTCTATGATCAACCTTAAAATTCGAAAGAACATGACATATTCACAAGTAACTGTGACGAGCGGGAAAACAAATGAAGTGCCATCTGAGGAAATCTAAAAGGTCTTCCCCGACCATTAAGTGTTGCCACATTCCGCTAAGTCACGGCACGACTATCTGCAGTCTTACTTATTCAGTATAGGACCACACAGACCAATACCCGATCTGTGTTGGGGGAACGTATGGACTGCGAACATCTTTTATATTTTGCAGCCTTAGAGCGACCTGAGCCTAAGTCCCTCGGCTATCAACAAAGCTCCACAGCCCGTATGGCCTTGCTGCCAAGAACTGGCGTTGGATAAATTAAACTAAACTCCATGTCTCACAGATAGAGTGTCTCAACATCTGGATTCTAAAAGGTGGTTGTTGTAACATCTCAACAGAGCATTTATCAATGCTGCGCAATGAGGAAATCTGCAGAAATTATTGGCTATACTTATTCGGGGACTAAAGGAACCTTGAGAGATGTTGTGACATTGCTATGTTGACGGAAACCCTGAAAAAAAACCTTGAAGGCTCCGAAGAAAAGGTTATGACAGTGATACGGTGGATATAGTTAATTAGTGTATTTCGATATAATGTCTGTATGCAATGTAGCACATTGTATCACAATGGTTTGGTTTGGAGCGCTACGGTCCACTTTAGCTACACTACGGCTAATTAGACAGGAACCAACTGTTTAAAGCCGGTTCCGAACAGCTACAAACATCCATGCCAAGAGGGGGATTCGGACCCACAGACTCTGATACTGAATGCCAGCGCCCTAGCCATTCGGCCATCGTCCGGCCGCTGTTTCATAATGCTTCTACTCAATTATATGCAGAGACACAGGTAATATCACATCGCACCTATGCTAGAAGACTGTTACATCTCAAAATAGCCATATTTTCAGGAAGAACTATTTCATTTCTTCTTCAGCTCTTCCTGAAAATATAGCTATTTTGAAGCGTTACACTCGCCTAGCAGAGGTGTGACATATTGATATCATATTTTTCCTAACTATTCTGTCGCATAAAAATCAAAATAAAAAATAAAAAGTTAGTGAAAAGAAACGATGCCTTTCTCTGTGCAAGGTTGTCCTTTCTTAAAACCCATTCGTAAAGCTTTTTTTTTCATATCACATCTCTATTGGTCCGTAACGGTTAATTTAAAGTTTTTTTTAAATATCTGTTTTAATTCCAAGAATCTTTTTATTTTTTACTGCTTTAATCATTTAAAAAAACCTAATTTTGTTGACAAAGCAGCAAGTTCTGAAATTTTACATTCACTCTGACCCAATTAAATCCCATTTGATACCATCTTAACATCATTCATATTTCAAGGAAAGCGATACGAGGACTATAAATAGTCTTCTCGAAATGTCAAGAAGGAAGTAGGTATAATGATACCTGGAAATAGGCTGCTCATACGTATCCGATTTATTCCACGCATTTCTTTGACAACGGTTTCCATCCCGGCTGCGTAGATATCTTGCCTCTTAAATGATTTATATCAAAAACTAAAACGCCCACCTTTGCACATTACACCCCCGCTAAGTAAAGTGAGATTCGATAAAGTTGACTGCAGCACAATATTCTAAGCGTGCGCCCAGTTTCCGGGAACCTTGTGAGTGAGTCTTTCATAAGTGCATTTGTGAATCCTTAAAAGGACTGAATTCAATTAAAGATTCGAGAAATGTTTCTGTGTTCATTAAATTTGCCATTTTCAGTTTCTGAGAATTCCCCCTAAACGAAACTTTTATTAAAAACTTCTTTAAATATCTCTGACAGGCGATTTCAATTCGTAATGGGAGCAATAATGTATGTAAATGTGTCAGTTGAAAATAACCTTCCTTTCTTCTCACGCCATAATTCAAGAAATAGCTTTCTAGGCGCATTAATCATTATCCCTAACTATGATATAATGACTTGTTACATGACCACCTCCACCCAATTAATAAGGCTAATTAGGGGATTCGTGTGACCATCGGTGTTAAACGCATCTACGCTTACCTTTACTCATTCCTGTGCAGCTCATAACAAGGGATCTGCTTTCGAAACCAATGTAGTTCGAAATGAGCCTCAGCAATGGAAAATTATTTTTCTATTCTACTTTAATCTGAGTTTATTCCCTTGAGATTCCCCATCCTCCAGTTTCAGTCGAGGTTCATTCTATCTTTTGGACATACTAAGGTAATTTTGGGCTATATCATTGACGAAAATTATTTTGATATGCATTTACTCAAATTAATTCTAGTTTCATGTGATTTTCAATAAGTTCGTTGTTTTTAAAATGCTTTAATGCCCTGGATTCGCGCTGCAGATGTTGCTAGGTTTATATGGATATTCAACCTTTAATCTTTAAGGCTGCTATGTACTAACCCCATTGGATTCACTCACATCAATTCTAACCTATGGAGAAAATTTGTTCACGGATTTCCGACTTGAATTCAGATTTCTTTTTTTAATTGTACTCCGTCATAGAGAAAGAAATTTTACATTTGTGTACATTTTTCGTTTTTTTAAAAAGATGCAATTAATATTTTTAAATTTAAATTATTTGGGGGAAAATCTGGTATAGTGTGTTTTACACGCTCGTAAATTCCTTCGGTGGGCGAAATTTATAAAATTAATCCTGTAGCGCTTTGCAGAAAAGTTCAGGCTATCTCACAATACCAATTTTATTTGATTATCGCATTTATGTACCTGTAAATAGAAAAATATATTTCAAATAAAAAATTGGGGGGCAGCGCTTAATCCCCCTATAGAGAGAGAGTCATTACAATCACTGAAAATGTCAATCCTAAAGGGGGTGGAATTCTCGAACTGTCCACTGGACTCCTCCCACCACAAGAGTCTGCAAGAAGAGGAAAAGGGAAATACGATTTTTTTTCTTAGTACATAGCAGCCTTAACTTTCAAATTATCAGTAATATTCTGAACTTGAATTTAAAATACTTTTTTTTCCTGGTACGAATGCTAATAATTGTCTCTTATTGAATTTTGTTTAATTTCTTAATGAAACAATTTTGCTGTATGAAACAGGGCATAAGCTAGAGTTTTATCATACAGGGTGGTCATAAAAAACTTTGCCGATATATGGACCTCTAGAGGCTGTTCTGTTCAACCAATCAAGATGAGATTTCAGATACAGTTATTCAGAGATATGAGCTAGGGATTCTGTGAACGGCAACAAAGTGGCGCTAACGCTTACGGTTATAGGCATAGAAACTCGAAATTTTCAAATGGCAACGCCCACTTTTTCCTGTCGCAAAATGCTCAGCGCATTCGAAAACCCTAAATTGCGTTGGAACGGTACGTGTATCACAAAAAACGGACGCGTTATGCACGCACAAAAAAACAGCTCTGCGATCGGCCGATAAAAACACGATGATGGCACCCATGTCGAAAATGTGTAATCCAAATAAAAGTTTTCTTTTGTCCGATGTGTGTTGTAATCAGTGATTGGTGTCTTACCTCTGTCATCTGCAAATTTCCTCCGTGCGCCCCGATCGTGTTTTTGTAGGCCGTTTGCTCATACCTCTGAATAACTATATCTGAAATCTCATCTCGATCAGTTGAACGGAACGGACGCTAGAGGTCCATATATCGGCAAAGTTTTTTTTATGACCACCCTGTAAATGAAGTATAATGTATAAGTGTTACTGACCAGAACATCAAAAATTTAATTCCATTGACACGTATGCTCTTCAACGTGAAACACAAAGACCACTTGAAAACATATATAACATAAAAATGCAAACGGATATGAATTATGTCCTCTTTTGTGTTCTAGCAAAGTTTTGCAATAAATTTCGCAGTTGATTTAACCAACTGGCATTATACTGAAAGGACTTTGCCTTCAATAAAAGACTGCCAGGTTTTTTTTTATATATATATGTATATTTACATGCTTTAATTGCATAAACGATTAAATACAGGCTATATTTACAATTGTGCAAGATAACACAAATTAAAATCGGGGTTCCGGAATACGACGAGGAATGTCAAGCGATTCGGCAACATCTCAGCTTGAGCTCCCCGACTTCTCTAGTCACCGTAGCGAACGAAGTACTTTCATCTCTAAATCACTGAGTCACTAACTGAATCCACTGGCGCACGGCAACTTTATACGTACCTCACGTGGTGCATTCGGAGGAAGGGTTGGTTACGCCTCCTAGCATTATGCAGTTACCTTTCCTCATTTCCTCTTTGTTTGTAGTTCACTGTCTTGCGAGACATTATTAATACATCGATCGTACAGACGTCAACCTGTCTGAGCTCGACAATGGACTGTCGAGCTGATATATATATATATATATATATATATATATATATATATATATATATATATATATATATATATATATATCTTTATATATAAAAGGCAAAGTCTGTGTGTGTGTGACCGAGTTTTTGTCTGCTCGCGGCGCAGCGCAAAGACGGTAGGTCGGACAGTCTTGAGATTCGACACGAAGATGCCTCCCAAGGTCTCATTATGCATCTCGAAGCCCTTTTTTCGATTTTTTAATTAGATTTTCCGTAATTAAATATTTAGTCGCGATTTGGAGCTCCCGGACGAGTAAAAGCTCCGTAAATCCTAACGTATCCGTCCAAGAATTTTTTTTATTTGGACGAGCCTATACGGGAAAGATGACACTATACGGAAATCACAATTAAAATTGTCTGTCTTAATTTATCGATTAATTGTGATTTTTTTTCGATCGCCTGTACGCACCCGTTTTTCGGAAAAAAACGCGATTTTGTCCGTGACCCTTTTTTCCAAATTGTCGAATCGATACGTAAATGTCGTTACATTTTTACGAAATTTTTATCTCAGAGACCCTAGACATCACAGTTTCAAAAGCCAGAACCAAAATTAATTTACAAATTGTAGTTATTTTTTAATAATTTATTTTATGATTCGGAAACTCTTGCGAGAAATCTCATTTTGGAGATTTCGTTCTTCATTTCCGGACGAAGGTATAGGAGAAAAACCAGTTTTTCGACGTCATGCACGTGATGTGTTGGGGCGTTTGTTTTCTATGAGGGATTGGGTAGTTAAAGGAAATCGATTACTATTGCAGTGATAATCGATTAAAAAATCACATTTAGTAATGCCGTAATTTTTTTGGCCAGCACTTAGTTAATATCATATAATTTGTGGTGTATTTGTGGAAAAAAATCTATGAAGATTTCAAAGAATTTCAGCATGTGGAGGATGTGATATATTCGCTTTCAAGGAAATCGATTACTATTGCAGTGATATTCGATTAGTAATCCTATGTCAAAAATTTTGCCAAAATGTACCAGAAAGGATTAAATTTATATGGGTAAAATAATGTATCCTGGTGAGGAAAAGGATGACAGCGACGCCCATTAACAAAGGGTTAAGGCTACTAAAAAATTGGTAATTACATTACCCGAGCAACGCCGGGACGGGTACAGCTAGTATATATATATATATATGAGCTCGATCCTGCGCTGATTGATATATATATATACAGTCAAACCTCGTTATAGGGAACCCGGTACATAACGAACTCACGGATATAACGAAGGAATACTTTGGTCCCGCCGTTTTCCTATTGTACGTAATTTAAATAGTATTGTGTCAGTTTAACGTAATCCATTTTAGTCGATATAATTCATTAATGATCATTTTTGATATATTTTATCATTTTAAATACATCATTATTGAATACACGTTGCAACTAATGAGTTATACATCTTACCCGCGTTCTTACCCGCATGACTTTTTCCTTAAATAATTATTCTAAATAGAATTCAACAAATATATTCCTGTGGCAAAGAAAGACTATTAAATTACATCTAAGTACTTTATTAACTAACATTAATTAAAAATCAATTGAATCTGCGCCAAGTTCTATCTCTTAAGGTTCTCTCCAAGTTCTATCTCTCTCAAGTTCTACGAGGTCTTCGCGACGCGTGACCTCGTCCAGTGGCGGCCAACTCTAATCTATAGTTTGCTAACTTACTCCTTTGTTTCAAACTCCCCAGAAAGCTTCTAGAATTCTCTTATGAAGTTGCACCGAAGATGAGGCTAAGGCGGGGTTTTCCTGTCAATGAAGTCTGATTCTATTTTTAGCTCCTCGTGGATTTTCCCACTTTTGACTCTATTTCGCGTTTTGCAGTGTGAAAATAGTCAAACACACCCACACACACAAACAAACAAACAAACAAACACACACACACACACACACATATATATATATATATATATATATATATATATATATATATATATATCAGGGTATAGAAAATAGGCGTAAGATTTGCGTACTTACAGTTTGCAATTTTTAGATTTTGACCTGATTTTTTTGTAAGCAAACGTTCTACATCAGAATTACTATTTTTTATTTATCTAGATTCATTACTTGTACAACTTGTTACTTTTTTCATCATTACTTTCCTCTATGCTATAACCTTAGAGACAATTTCTGCAAATCAATCATGATGCCTATAACTATTAATTCATGGTATGCTATAAGACCACCTCCGTCCTGTAAATAGGATCATTTGTGGATTCGGGTTACTGTCTGTGTGCTTAACATAACATTCTATGCTCGACAAATCATTTATTTCAGTGTCCACCTCCACGGCAGACGCTTTCAAAACCCACCTAAATTTGAGATGAATTTGCGCGAGAGGTAATTAATTTTCACCGCAGTTTTGAATTTCTGGCTAAATTAATTAGATACTCGCATTTATATTCGTGTTGAATTCAAATTAAATTAATTACGGTTTATCTTTTTGTGCTGTGGAATAAATTTAGCATTCTAAGTTCATTTACGCCCACGCTTAGCTACTATATTTTTTATTCTTTTTTTTTTCCTGAAAAAAGTTTTGTAACAAAATTTATGTTAAATTTACACAAATAAGAACATTTTTATTATTTTAATTACATTCTGAATAAAATGTTTATCATGCAAATTTTCCAGCAAATCTTTCTAAATTTATACAAAAACATCTATATATTTAAGTTGCTAAGCCGACTTTTTGGGCAGTCCGTGAATGAAAACTACTGCATCAATTTACTTAATTTTGTTCTTAAACGAAAGATTGCAGTCTGTAGATTTGTTAAATTTGTTAAATCTGTAGATTTTCTTATCTGTAGATTTGTTAAATCTGGCTTTAGAAACTCACTGTTTCTGCGCATGCTCAGTGACATGTGTTAATGATAAACACGTCTGTTCCGAAGAGTCTCTCTAGATCTCTCTCTACCATTTTTATTTTATGATAATTATGTATGTGGAATATAAGATTAAACCTGATGGAAATTGTTTATTTCGAAATGTTTAATTAGCGATAATTTACAATTAAAAAAATTGTTTTCTGCGCATGCTTAGTGACATTTTTAAATCTGGCTTTAGATACTAACTAAGCACGAGGCAGCTTAAACACATTAATTTGTTTCTACGCAATATTATAATTTTCAACATTTGGCAATGATGTGTTGGGTATAATTTGTGTATTGGTACATTTATTTGCTATCTAGCCGTCATGTTTTGTCGAGTACCAATTAGTTTAAATAAAAATACGAACATATATTTCCCGAATAACAACCATTCTAAATATGAACTTTAGAATGTGTGGATTAAGTTCTAAGGGGGCTAATTCTTGTTTAAACTTGAAAACCATGGTAATTTAAGTAAAAACATTTTCTCTCAGGTATGTTAAGTAGAAATGAAAAAGAAATTGTTCGTAAATAATTAAAGGAAAATGCAGGCAGTACTTCTCCCGACTTGTGCACATACTAGTTAAGTTCTGTCGAAACTGTGAACAAAGGACTGTACGTGTTGAATCTGGAGGGTTTAAAACTCGTGGTACATGGAAGAGATATATAATTCTTGCTGGATACTCTTCGAATTCGTATCACGAAAAGTTACTTTCTACCGACGAGTCCATCTTCGAAAATGTATTTCAACTTTAAAAATTGGAGACAAACTGTTTCATTGTTAAATAGATCAGATAACGCTTTGTAATTCTACTGATGGATTACAATTTTTCTCAGTCTAAAAACTTGTACTGAGCTAATAAACGCAGTTCTCTAGATGATTCCCTCACGTGTCCATTCACGTTATTTCCTCAAGATCCATGTGTGTGTCTTATTCCACCCGCTCTAGCCGTAGGCTAGTCCAGGTCCATGAGGCCAAAAGTTACTATGAAATCGCTAACAAGCAAAGGGTCTCTATAAATATCCTCCTTGGCAAGCCCCAGGCAGTTTAGAATATGGCCAGGAGAGGCTTCGGCAGTATTGCACTTAGAGCAAAAAGGGAAAGATTTTTGCCCCTGATTGTAAACAAGACTCTTTAGGTGTCCACTAGCAAATCTGCTAATGGGAAAGGAAGATCCATTTTGTAAGGTACAACATTGCAATTTTATAAAAACTGTTTCTCTTATGTCCCTTTTCCCGTCGTCTTTTCTCAACAAAATATCATCACTAAGCCACACACCGATTTCAAATGAGCAGGGGGAAAACAGAATATGGCAATTATAGAAAGCGCTGTAAGCAGTGGATGGAGCAGGGTAAAAAGAAGATGGAGAATTGAAACATCCAAATTGTTCATACTGAAGTCATGAAGACATTCTGCTCGTCATTTGTCGCTAGTACAATCGAAGCCAATATAACCAAGTGTGAATAAAAAGCAAGAATATAACCAAGTGTTCAACAGATTATTAATTGAGCTCTGAAGAGAAATTCATATTTGAATGAAGCCGGATCATTCCGATACCCGGATAATCCAGTTAATTTTGCTGCGGCATAAATATTTGAAGATAAATTTCGCTCAGAGGTAGGATATTCAGCTAGGTACTCAGTAAAGTACCCGTTGTTAAATGAAATAATTAACTGATGTTTGTAATGCCGTCTAATTTTTTTTAGTTTTAAATTTATATTTTCTCTCTTACCACAGGAAAGTTGTAAGCCAGCTAGTTATTAGTAAGACGAAAAGAAAGATTGTTTTCCCCCTTACACACTTTTAACTCAATTTTTTTTTAATGTGTTTGATTCCAAACCCATTCCATTTCAGAGGGAGAAAAACTAGACAAAAACTATTAATCACTCACCTATGGAGTCATTAATACTTTAGTAAACGGGTGTGGGCGTCTCCAACGTATATGATCCTCTATAATTTCCATGTGGTACTTCATACTGATTTACCATTCTCATAACAGTAACTTATACCTCTGATTTTCCAGGCCATGTTTTCTTTCAAGCTGGTGATTATGGAGGTGTGCCCAAAGATCTCCGTTTTATGCGGTATAAAATGGTAGAAATAATGAACTTGGAATCATTTTGTTGTTGATCATGGCAATTTTGGAACTTAATCCATTACACTTTCAGACGTGACTGCTGGCCATTTATTTAAAGGGTCCCGGTATAGGTGGCCAGTATTACCCCCTGCAAGCCGGTCCCGTAATTTAGAACCGAGTCAAGTGCCGAGATCGGAACACTTGACCCCGCACCCCCAGAGGTAAATTTGAGAACTTGGAGGACTTTGAAGCCACGACGAATTTTACGTGCACCAGCCACCATTAGGACTTGAAATCATAATAGCAAATAATTGACGCAACAAAATATAGAATCATTAATGGTAAAGAAAGTCTTATCTGCGGATTTCCCAAAAGTTGTTTTAGCAGAGACAGAATATCTTTGTTAACCTGGGAAAATCATATCCAACCTTTAATTTTCCGGTATCAGCAACCTGGGCACTCAACTTGAGAAGACAGAAGGTGTAAGAATATTTTTTGACATAAAGATGTTAGTTCTCGAATATTTTTTTTTACCTGGACATTGAATTTCCCGAAGAAGACAAAAATTTTAAAACAGCATATTATTCTACCTGAATGTAATGGTCATTCCGTAATAAATGCCGAATAATCTTTTTTAATAACTATTCTGTGTGGCAACGATACTCAGTAGGGTACTGGAAATTTTTTTTTTCGTATTTTCAACAATGGAGATTTACCAAGCTATTACTCATTCGATTCCATCATTCTTTCGACCCAAGAAAAATTCTTTCCAAGTATTCTTTTAACATTCCTTGTATCTCATAGCCTTGTTTTTTTCCTACCCGCCTTTAAAAGATAATGCTGCATATACTATAAAAATCTACTAAGTAAAAGGATTGGCGTAGATGATTAATCTTACGGGATAACATCACCTAAGAATTTACGTCAACGATGAAGACGGATACAACGAAGCTCTTGCACATTCCTAAACATTTCACAGAGACAGTTTGACGAAATTCACTTTCTTGTGATCTTAGGTCGCATTCTAAAGCTTGGTGTCTTTTATTGCATTTCTCGTTATTGGGTTTAACAAATGCTTTGCAGATACTGTAGTTATTTTACCTTTAAATGATTCATTAAATTCCATGAAATTTTCTGTTCTCGTAGTTTCGATGGTCATCAGTAAAATTTAAAAAAATGTTCAGCAATGTACATTGTAATTTTTTTATTACATTTCACGCTATCGTGTTTAACAAATGCTTTGCAAATATTGTCGTTACTTTACCATTAAATCGATTCATTAAATTTCCTGAAATTTGTTGTTCTCTTCTTGTAATTTCGATGGTCATCAGTAAATTTTTAAAAATGTTCAGCAATGTACATTGTAATTTTTTTATTACATTTCACGCTATCGGGTTTAACAAACGCTTTGCAAATATTTTTGACTTTACCATTAAATTTATTCATTAAATTCCCTGAAATTTGCTGTTCTTTTCTTGTAATTTCGATGGTCATCAGCAAATTTTTAAAAATATTCAGCAATGTACATTGTAATTCTTTTGTTACATTTCACGCTATCGGGTTTAACAAACGCTTTGCAAATAATGTAGTTAATTTACCATTAAAAATATTTATTAAATTCCCTGAAATTTGCTGTTCTCTTCTTGTAATTTTAATAGTCATCAGTAATTTTTAAAAAGTGTTCAGAAATGTGCACTGTATTTCTTAAGTTACCAGTGCTTGGCGTAATCTACCATACACGGTTAAAAATTTCTTAACTCTCTTTGTGTATTATCTAAAATATTTCTCACCTAGGTAAGGAATAAATTCTTAGAAAACTATTATAGTAATTTTTTTCTAATTTTAGCACGACATAACCATTCATAATTTGTGCTAGTCGATGGAATTAATCTTTTAATTTTTCAATATATTCCCTTCGGATCCTAACTTCACAGACTATTCCCGCGCATGAATCACGATTCCTAACTGTCAGTTGATGACATGTTCCGAGACTACCTCCACCCAATAAATGGCGCTAATTGGTGGAATCGAATGACTGTCTGTGGTTAACACGTCCTTTCTGCTCAAACTATTCATTTATTTCCGTGTCCACCTCCACGCTATGCTCTATCAAAGCACACATAGCTTCGAGACTCATTACGGTTTGGATCAATTAATTTTCCCACTTGCTTTCAATTTCAGGTTTAATAAAGTTGGAATTTTGGTTCGGGCTTAATTTAGCTTTTTAAATGCGCATGGTATTTATTTTCGTTAATTGTAGATATATTGCGCGAAGAGTTTTTGGTTTTGGTGCAGAGATATCGAAATAATATTTATCTTATTAATGGTTTAACTTAGTAAATGATTAGATGGGTAAATTTAATGAGAAAAGGAACTTTAAAGTTCGTGGTATGTGTGGGAAATGAAAAAATACATATTTTGTTTATCGTTTAAGTATATCTTCAGACTTTTTTTTTCATAAAATAGCATCTTGTTTTTCACGATACGACTAGAAAAGTATCTACATTCCTTTAAACATCGGTCATTAACACTGAAATATTAAATATGTATCAACGTTTCAAGCTGTATGTTACAATTTTTTTAAAGAAACGTGTTTTGAACGACCTTCCTTTCATGCCTTAAATTAATACCATAGGAAATTTTACTTACGGTAATTAGAAAAAAGTTTTCGAAGTTTATCCAAGTTTATTTATTTTATTTCGAAGTTTATCTAAGTTACGATAATTAGAAAACATGTTAATTTAGAAAATAATCGTGGTTTGTTTTTTCAGATGTATGAAAAAATCCGGTATCAAATTAAACCAAATTATTTCAAACACTTAACACGCTGGAAAATTCGCGTTGTAAATTTTATACAATTTTATTTATTTTTTTTTTGTTCAGGTCGTTTCCTCGTGGGACATTCTAAGGAGAAAAGTTTTTGTGTTGTAAGTTTAAAAAAAAATTGCAAGTAGTCTCTTCTAACGAAACTATCGTGGGTTATTAACGTAGGATTACTTAACGTTGCTTACCGCTTTTGTATATGTATATATGTGTTATTTATATATGTATATATATATATATATATATATATATATATATATATATATATATATATATATATACAGTTGGTTCTCTGTTTAACGACGCTCTACTTAACGACGATCTCTATTTAAAGACGATATTTTCCGGTCCCGGTCCCTCCGACGTAAAAAAATTCTATTTTAAGACGATTTTGTTTCTATTTAACGACGATTTTTTCTTACATAATAAACTTTTTCTTCAACATTTTATCTACTGGAGGGTTACTTTCTGTGGGGGAGTTTGGTTTCAAAAACAGACCCGGAATTTTCTTTATGTTTCTTGCAATCATAGACTTGTTGCAGTGGAAAAAACCGGGGGAGGGGGGGGATTACTGTTTCTCGGAAGATCGAACTTCTTAGTGCGGGTATGGAATCACTCTATTGTACCTACCATGTTGTCATGTGATTTACGAACTGTCCAAAAGCACCCCTCTCTCACTCCTTCTGGGAAGCACGTGTTCATGTTTAGAGGATTCATGGTTGGGTGTAGGAGCTCATTCCAGTACGAATACGAGGTGAGCAGAGAAAAATGGCATCAAAGCGAAAACATCTTACGCTACACGAAAAAGTGAAAATTATTGAAAACTGGGAAGAAAGTGTTGGAATAACAAAAGTCCAATTCGCAAGACAATTTCACCTACCCGAGTCTACTCTCAAAGGCATTTTAGCAAGCAAAGAGAAAATTCTTGAAGCAGCACAAAAATTTGGTTTGGGATCCAAATCCAAACGGCAGAAAATTCAATGTGGCCGATCAGAAGAGTTTGAGAAGGCAGTCCTGGTTTCATC
Source organism: Dolomedes plantarius (assembly GCA_907164885.2). Taxonomy (NCBI): domain Eukaryota; kingdom Metazoa; phylum Arthropoda; class Arachnida; order Araneae; family Dolomedidae; genus Dolomedes; species Dolomedes plantarius. Next base: position 55,209,537 of record OU015498.1, read on the forward strand.
AAGCAAGAGCATCTAACATTCCAATTTCCGGAGTGATATTTAAAGAAAGTGCTATTATTCTGGCAGAAAAGTTTGGAATGAAAAATTTTCAGGTTTCGGCTGGTTGGCTATAACAAAGTTCAAAGAAAGATACGGGCTTGTATTTAAAAGCATATCTGGCGAAAGTGGCTCCGTAGATGAAAAAATAGTGGATGAATGGAAAATAGTGCTGAAGGGGAAATTAAATGGATATGATGACAAGAACATATTCAATGCAGATGAGACGGGCCTCTTCTACAATATGGTGCCTAATAAAACCTTAACGTATATGGGCGAAAAGTGTTTTGGTGGAAAACACAGTAAGGAACGATTGACTGTTTTACTGTGCACTAATTCGAATGGATCTGAGAAATTTCCACCACTAGTTATAGGCAAATCAAAGCAACCAAGGTGTTTTAAGAATATCACCAGGAAACCTTGTGAGTACCGCAATAACAATAAAGCGTGGATGACATCACGAAATCATTCAATTCAAGATTTCTACATTTTTATTGACTGGATTAGAAAATTTGATGCAAAAATGCATCGAGAATAGTGAAAAGTTTTACTTTTAATCGACCGATGCACTGCACAAACTCCAAATATCCCTGGACTTACAAATTTCACTATCCATTTCTTACCAGCTAATTGCACTAGCAAGTTGTAGCCATTATACCTGGGAATCATTAGCAATGTGAAAGCATACTACAGAAAGTCTTTAATTAGGAAATTAATAAACAATTCGGCTGACAGTATAAAAATTAGAAAATTTACAATCTTGGAAACAATGTACATGATAACATCAGCATGGAAAGAAGTTTCTTCATCCACAATAAAAAACTGCTTTCGCGTTGCTGGAATTCACAAATAACTTGTAGTGGAACTGCAAAGTACGGATGTAGAAATCAACGAAGATGACATTACCCCTGAAGAATGGAGAAGTCTTGTTGAAGATGAGGATGTTTCAATTCAAGATTTCTACAATTGTGATAAATATGTTTTAACAACAGATTTCAGAAATGTAGAACAAATTTATGAAGATATTGTAAACGAAAACACAGTGTCAGACGAAGAAGGTGAAGTTGAAGACACGGAAAAAGAGACACTGCCACCGTCTTACACAAATGCAATTTCTTCTCTAGATGTTCTCCAAAGCTATATTACATCGAAAATGGAAGGTGACTCATTTAACATTTTAGAAAATCTGGAAAAGAGAATAACCAAAACAAGGCGAATGAAGCAATCAAAACTTTTGAATTTTTTAAAACGCAATTTATTGTATTGTTTGTACTCTTTTTTTTTTCAATGTAATTTAAAATAACTTTTTGTGAATAAAATAATGATGATAATAAAAATAACATTTTTAAACACGCCAATATATTAAGAAATATATTGACAGTCCTAAACCTGTAAAGTGTGAAGGGAAATGTTATTTTTTTCACAAATTCTGTTTAAGGACGATCTCTACTTAAGGACGATTTTTCACGGTCCCTTGAAAGTCGTTAAACAGAGAACCAACTGTATATATATATATATGTCATGAATTGAACGAGTGACAGAAATCGTTTAATTTAATAAGTTTATTAATTCCATAAACTGGAAGACAAACATTCTGGTTTACAGAACAGCACGTATCACCATCACACACCAAGTTTCGAGTAGTACAGAGCAAATCTCAAAAACCTAATCTCTTTAGTCGTTGCCAACTCAGGACAGCAAAACGTGTCCAGCAGATCATTCGGTGAGAAACCGGTTCCCCTACAAAATCCTGACTCTGATTCGTAGGGGGTCGTACTCAAAGTGAGGGACGAGTCATTAAAAATAATAATTACTGGATCTATTTCTTACATATATATGTCAAAATTTTGACGCATTTTGGTACTTTTCTGTTTAACTGTTTACTGCTTCCCCAAACGATACAGACTGGGTTTGGCGCGCTGCCAGAATTATAACTCGCGACACAGGACATCTGAAATTTTGTGGAGTAATGTAATCCTACATTAAAAAAAACTTGCTTTTGTAACTCGTACAACAACTCTTAGGTAATACAACATTTAATTACGACATTATTATAATTATTCGATCATTGTTGAGAATTGTGTAGAAACACACTTCTCAATATCCACGATGTAAACTATATGTGAAAACTAAGTGCAATTCCAAGCTAATTGACAGAATTCATCATAAGCCCGGGGAGTGTTTGATGTGATTGTCTCTATGAGCAATTCCCAAATGCCCTATTAGCAGTTGTGAATTGTATTTGTGAATTATCCATAGAGTTAGTTCGAAATTATTTCCCACGCTTACTTTTTAATGTAATATTAAGAAGCTGGGAGTTGCCTTTATGCGTTTTCCACAAGTTTTATATAGTAATAGCAACTTTCAAGAAATTATAAATTGGGAGAAATCGAAGTTTTACGAATGTTACGATTATTACCTTTACTATGACTTCTCAAATATGTCAAGTGATATAATAAATCACTAATATTTCATTGCAGCTAAATATATTCTATGCCCTCAGCAATTTTATTTCCGGACAGACAACATACGAATATAATACTTTATCCAATATATTCTATCCATGCCATAGATCTATGACACAACAATTTGCGTGGGAGTGCATTTTTATGTAACACGCATAGCTTGGGGTGAAATGCTATTATTCAACCTGGTGTCGATTTCTTTCTTTCTACATGAACAAGATGCCAGAAATTCCTCCCATAAGTATTCTTTTTCAAGCGTACGGGGCAACACGTGATTGTATTTCTGATTACGTGTGAGAAGAAATGGTCGCGTGGCATTGACGTTTTTGGCACATAAATAAATCTTTCATTTAACACAAACTGAATAATGAAGTAAAAGAATAGTTGAACTGAAAGGTTTGCGTTTTATCATCGACTTTTTTCACTGCAAGTTTGTTTAATTGCGATCTATAATGTACATATGCAATTATAGAGGTTAGTTTAATTTTTGACGTCTTTATCAACGTACTCTGGCGGTTTAAAGGGAAATTATAAATTTAGGTGCCTAAATGCGACTTATTGTTGATGAAGTGTTGAAGATGGCTCGTGGGTCTGTGGGTTAATGGGTTGTAAATCTGCTTGGAAGTAATGAGGGTTTGTAATCTAGAGAGTGCAAGTTATAATTTGGTGAACAAAACATTGATAAATTTAATATTATAGGTGAGAGGTTGATAGTTATAATGCTATTCTGACCGTGGTTGGGACACTACCAGCCACGCTTAAGTGAAGAAGAATTTCAGGTTTATTAGAAGACATTCAAAGGTAATAGTGCGTAGAGATAGGCATGGAACTATGAAAAGCAGGATGCCCTGATTCAACTTCCGGACTTTTAAATTGTACTGTAGTTGTAATGTCAACTTAAGACTTTCCAACAGGGGTTCGGCAACCACCGTTCACGCTCAGTGGGAAAGAATCTGAGGTTTGTTAAATGATCTTCAGAGGCAAGAGTGCGTCGTGACAGGCAGAGTAGTCTCATAAGTGTAGAAGTTAAATGGTATAATTCCCCACGGTGTGTGGCCAATAACGAATGTATTATAAAGGATGCAGAGGCATGGGTAAATACAGGCTTGCAAACCAATAAAAAATAGAAGAATAGCTGTCGGTGTGGCCAGTGATAGCGATCTGAAGTCTAAATTTTACAAGATGGATGGTCGTTATTTTATGGCCCACAGTAAAAACGTCAGATGAGAAGGGTCAAAGTTGTTTTGCAAAATAAAATTATGTTGGGGGAGGTACTTCATAGACTATGGACAGAGGCGACAGAGGCGGTTCAATAAAGAACCAATTGGGGCAGGAACCACTGAAAGAAAAACAGCCCACTGCCCAATGAAAATGAGGGGCGGGCCAGAATGCCCCCCCCCCCCTGTAAACGGACAACAGCTCCGCTAAGGACGGAAGGAATTGGCAAAGAAGGAGACAGCTCTTAGATTTGGTTCCTCAGAGTTAGATGTTAGAGACTCTCGTCTGCCCCAGAGCCTTGGAGAAGTGCGAATATCCCGCCAAGGTGTTCCTATGCTGGAGATGATTCTGGGTACCGGTCGCCGATGCTACCATCATCGCTGCATACATCAGCTATAGTAAGTGCCTCCCCAATAGACTCTAAAAATCATCTTTGACAATATAGTTTGCCTCTGCTTCTGGGTTCTCAATGTTAAAATTGTTAATATGAAACGGATTGTTATATTAATAGCTATGACAAGTTAATTGAAATTTGTGTTATCAAATAAATGTATGTTTAAGGTCAATGTTTTGTCTTCCTTGCTTGTTCCAACCCATGCATGCATCCATTGTTTTAAGGTAATTAATACCCTACAATAAGCAGGGTTTGACTCCCGGATTTTCAACTGCAATTTACGTGAAGAGAAAATTAATTTCAGAATATTCCCCTGAGTCGGGATCTATATCATTATATCCTTACAAATCAAACAATCACTCTCAGCTGTTTTAGTGTAAAATTTGGTATTTTTTACATGAACCGCGATGTGCAGTTAGAGTCTGTTCAGGAATTGAGAACAAAACTGAAGGCGTCTTACTCGTATAAACCAGATCTTCTAAGACGGGATTAAGATGAGAGTAAAACTGAGCATTTCTTCAGCAATACCAAATCGTGTATAACCAGATTTCTCTATAGTTTTGATATGAGTTTTGAGTCTAAGTCATCTGCATTGCTTTATACGTGATACTGAATATTTATGAAATATTTCACGTCCTACAGTTGTGTGGTCTTGGCTTTAAATTTTCTGTCCTTTGAAATTTCTTTATAGTTTTCTCTTTGTCAATTATTTTCCACATCGTTGACGTAATTCAGTCGGTATGACGTTTACAACACCTTTTTTGACTAAAGCCAAAGATCACACATTCAACAAAGAATCTTAATTGGCTACAGGAAGTGTAAAAAATAGTTCATAGGGGGTTGTGTGACGGGAGTTGTTTCATCTAGAATTGTAATGTAGGTAGAAGCAGCTCAGCCTTAGTAAGCAACGAAGGTATTCAGTGAGATTTTAAAGGTCCAGGAATTTCAAAAGGTCAGTTGCTGCGTAAGTAACATTAATGAATAACCTGTCTGTGGTAATGAGGGAAAGACACCCTAAGAACTTTTATCTAGTAAACGATTTTACAATTTTGTAATTATATTTTTTATTTTAAATCGACCACTTATCAAACTAAGGAAAGCTTTAATAAAATTCTGTCGTTAGGCTAAAGCCTAAGTTTGTAGAGCTAGATATATAGGACCACACACAGTTAAATTGTCTACATTGATATTTATAATAACTGAATAACATTTTCATGGATCAGATTAAATAGAGGGATTTATTAATAATATTTCATATGCTATTTTTTTAAGTATACATTAAATAATTTTTCAGGATATCTAATATGATTATTCTTTTTCACATAATATATTCTCCCTGTATGAAAGACCTTGGCATATCCTGCATTCAGGGAGATATGTCATGGTATCCTAAAAACCTTGACGTGTTTTGAACATTCCCTAAGTGATGAAAGAACTTTTTCATGGTGTTAGATTATCCACAAGGTGTAAATAAATAGCGTCATTTTTCAAAAGGATGAATTTTTTTTCCCGTATGAAAAGAAGACGCCTAAAATTTAGTTGATAAATGCTCGATTCTTCCGTTCAGACAAGGTAGCACGTGATAGTGTTACTAACTTTGCTCAAGCTCTGAAATATAGCATAATTTTTTTTATCGCAGTTACTCGCTGTAAAAATAGCCAAACTAATATACAATAATGTAAGCGAAGATATACAAGTTTACAAACGCGCAAGTTTACAAACGAGTGAAACCAAGAATCATATACATTTTAATATTTTTTAGAGAAAAAAAAAAGAAATAGTAAAATAACTAAATCTTGTAAATCTATGGACTGAAGTATAAGAGAAACACAATTTAAATTTATATTTAGGGGAACTAGATCATATATTGGAAGCAAAGTTCAAATTCAGAGGGCATTACGCTTAATATAGAATAATGTCCATTAAATCTAATATATTCATTTTATAACGAAATAAATGCTTGTCAAATCTGAAACTTTTATATTATATTTATGTAACTTTCTTATTCACATGAATATTGGCATCTTATAAAGCTCAGTCATTTAGTAAGATCTGCAATCACCATGTTAATACTACGTATGAATCACAATAATATTTATCTGAGTGCCTTGTTTTCTACTTTTTATAAATTTTATCTCCTTATTAGAACATACCCCCACAAATATAAATAAACCAGAAAAATTAATCACCGTAGATTGTTTATAGTAAAATAGTAAAATCACTTGTAGGGAGTAACGAATTAATCGTAAACCTTTCAACGTAAATAGAAGAGAATTAAATTATATGTGGCAACTATCACTACTGGAGAATGGAAAGAATCATATTTTGCATTCTCTATTCTCACTTTATCCTTACTGAGAGCAAATGTACGTTCAGATTTGTTCCATAATGCCGGTTTTTCCTGAGTATATATATATATATATATATATATATATATATATATATATATATATATATATATATATATAAGATATTTTTTTATATTTATTAAGAAATTGAAAATATCTGTACCTAAAAAAATACAAAATATTCTTTTCTCAAAATCCGCCAATAAATTTGAGGTGCTAATTATGGTCCGAAAAATAAGGTAATTATTTTGCATACATATGTGTTATCGAGCATTTTGTGATTTTAATAATTGAAACTATAGATTGATAGCATCCATCCTTCTTCTAAAACACATTTTTGCTCATCAAAATGTACAACCTTATAATTTTTTTATTTTTAGTAATTTCAAATATCTATTCGCATTCTTATTAAACTTTCTATTCTCTTTTCTTTCTTTCTTTCCGTTTTTACCAGCATTTTCTTTCATTTTTATGTCCACACGTGAACGTCAACAAAGGCATTCTATTTCGAACACCTAAAGAGCGCAAAAAAACATCTATATTATGAAAGAAACGATATATATTATTTATCCTCAAACCTTAGTAGTTGTCATATTCTGAAACATCCATAACCTGTCTTGGAGTAATAACGCCAATTGGTTTGATGTATTGGTTGCAGTGACAATACCCCGGAAATATATTTTATCGAAGAAATGTTGCCATCTCTTTTTTCTCTTCTAAATTTATCTTTTTAATGCTCGTAGGAAATAAATGAAAATCTATGTTCAATGTATTGCTATATAGGCGTTTTACGAGTTTTATATATACATATGTTTAGGTGTGTTTGTACATGTAAATGTTTAATATATATATATATATATATATATATATATATATATATATATATAAAGTGGAATCTCGATCCATCGTTTTCCCGTATGTGTCGTTTATATCACCCAGTCCCGACGATCATATTGCTATGTTATGTTCCCGCATCTATAGCTTTCCTGCATTTATCGTTCAGTTCAGTCGGTTCCTTGAAAAACGATAGATCGAGATTCCACTGTGTGCATATATATATATATATATATATATATATATATATATATATATATATATATATATATATATATATATATATATATATATATATATATATATATATATATATATATATATATATATATATATATAATGTGTGTGTGTGTGTGTGTGTGTGTGTGTGTGTGTGTAATATACTCATTACATCACGTCCTTAAATCATAACCTGAAAGGAAAAACTAGCTCATATTTATATGACTGGAGCTAGACTCAGCCTGGAAGGAATAAAATTAAATTTGGAAGCAGTCTGGCCGAATCGATTATTAGAGCGACAAAAGTACATCCGTCCATTCCAGAAGAACAGCTCCGAAGAATATCACCTTTCAACATTAAACGGGAGGGCGAGGTACATGTGACTCTTATTTGTAGGGTCAGCAGATTTTGGGTCTCGTGATACTAACCCACTCCTGACTCCAGACGTACACACGTGTGGAAAATGTAAAGACATGCGATTTATGGGAAGTTCTGTGGCTAAGGGATTTAAAGCGGTAAATTAATATTGCTGGGGGTTGGATTCAGGAAAGGGAATTTAAATGGCAGAATGGAGGGCATAATATTTAATTTATTACTTACACACACACACACACATATAAATATATATATATATATATATATATATATATATATACATATATATACGATATTTTTCGGATTTATCAAGGTTTTAACTGCATTGACTCCGCCTCCACCAGAGAAGCATCACGAAGATCCTGGAGACGTCCAGTGAGAACTCTTCATTCCACCCTCCAAAGCTCTGACCAAAAAACTCTCTGCAACACTTTTGTGTTGCAATTTTTGCTTCCAAAGATATTAAAAAACGAACATTCCTATTCTCATTTCGGTGGATCTTTCGCTCTTCGTTGTCAATCTCATGAAATATATGTGTTAGAAGGCGATGGCCTAGGTAACACAGTTAATCACATGTTCCTGTGGTCCTATGGTCCTATGGTTTTAACTTCCATAAGCAGTATTTGATTGTGAGAGAATAATGACATAGGGTTTTTTTTTATATTTTGAAATTTTTAAACTATCCCATCTATTAATAGCCAGTTGAATTACGTAAATAGCTTATATGCGTAGCGATAAAATCACGTTAAGTCAGATTATATTAATATCCCATTGTTCCTCCATATGTCCATGATTTTATCATCAAATTACCATCTTTTCGTCGCGCAACACAATGATATTAATCAATTCTGATTTTTTCTTTTTTTTTTTTCAAAAAAGTCTCGTCCAAAAATAACAAAAATCCCAGCGATATTTTTTCAAACTCTCTCCACAATGTTATTAATGGAATTCCGACGGTTTTCTCTTCCACCCCCTCCACCCCCCTGTCCCATTTCTATTATTCATGGGAAATAAAAGCAAGCTGTCGGGGTACCCCGGTGGGAGTGGGGGGTGACGGATAATTAAGGTGGGAAGATCTAATTTGGGCGGCGATTCCATTTTAAAAGGGCCGGCATTAAATGAGCAACCAGGTGATCAATATAGAAGGTGTCAGATGCAGAACGGTCGATTCTCCGCAAAACTTGCAGCGTACTGTTGGAAAATATGAGAAATTAGGAAGGATCTTTTTTTCTTACTTTTTCCGATTAAGTCTCAATACAGATGCCTGAAACTGAAAACTGTTATCTGCAACTTCATAACGCCCCAGCTGCATATCTGGCATATATTTGGACTGTATCAAATGGAAGTACGAAATCTTGTTTCGTGAAAACGAGGGAAATTCTTTCAGCAATTTTGATTTTTCGTTAAAGCTAAGTATAGGCTTTATATCTTCAGTGGTAAAGTAAAAGAGTAAAATTTTTCATTAAATTTTACGTGATTTTATATGAAGGTGCCCTACCATTGTTAATAGAAGCACTGCGGTTACATGAGTAGTCCTGGCCTTTGTGCAGCAAAAATCTCCAAAGTTTTCGAATTTTCATGGTTCGTTTGAATTACTTCCAGAAATCCCAATTTTCTTCTAAGTTATTCTCTGGAAGCTGCTTTTTATTGCTTTTACCAAAAAAAGTACTTCTCAAGCAGTCCATTCTTTTACTTCTAATGCGTTGATAGTTTTAACTGATTCGTTGACAGATTCTGCTTTTTCCGTTCTCTAGATCAAGACTTTTAAAACTAATTTGCGTTATCGCTGCTTAGATGAATTCGTCGTGTCGCTGTCCAATAAAGTGCCATTTGAACAAAAAATCCTTGTCCTTTTTTTCTAAATTCTTATCCGAGATCGTACGTTACAACGATACAATCACATAAGCCATTCATTTCATTTTGTTTGGGTTCCAAGCTATTGCAAGATACCACATATAAACGTTTCAAACATTCAAGTCTTGGTTATTTCTCAGTTCCTAAAAGCTCCAACTGTTTGTCTTCCATTATTCAATCCCAGCAAATTTATTAAGGGGACAGTGGACCTTCGAACCTAACTTTTTTTGTTTTGAATGGATTTGCTTGAAATTTGAATACGCGATTAGTACCATAGATATGTAAAAGTGGTTAAAATTTAAAGATGTAATATTAATAATTTATTAATTATGAATTATTAATTATATCGAAAATTGGCCTAATTAAAACTGTTCCACGCGCATTTCTTTTGCATATAATATGGTAATTTTTATTTACAGGGTACCTTATAGAACTAACAATGAAACTTATTGCTTATTTTAAGCATTCATTAAAAATATAAAGAGAAAAAAATAATAAGAGTGAAAACACCCTTTTTATTACGCAAAATACCTATAAATCATCTTTTCAAGTACAAAATTTAGAAATTCTGAGCTACGAAGCATAATTTTTTTCAATAAGATTTATTTGATATACAGTTAAGTATATGAAACTTAAATTTCAAAGCAATGCGATCATTAGAAATGCGCCTGGGACAGTTTGAATATTCGTATGACATGAAAATTTTTATTTTGAGAAAAACACATTTAAAGTTATTGGCATTAGTAACCACATAATATCTAAATTAAATACAAATGCCTATAACTAGGAGAGTAATCACAGAAATTAAAAATTATTTTTGCAACACATTCCTACTCGTCCGTAGTTTCACAATGCAATAAAATAAAAAAATCGAATTTTTGGACAAATTTCACAATTTTGAAAGTCCACCGTCCCCTTAAACGGTCCTGGGATTTTTTTCGGATTGCGATGCTTAATTAGTGGAGATAGTGCTTGTCTGGAAAAGCGCAAAAGAAAAGTTCGGTTTCATCGACATTATGTCATAACAATCTTAATTCTGATTTTACTCTTAATTCATTACTTTCTAGAACAGCCCAAATTGTTGACTAGCAAAAGTTGGAGAGAAATTCTTGTACATTTACGGTTGCCTTCGCCTGTTATATGTTGAATTTCTTTGCTATGAGATGCGCCCTTTTGTTACTGTTAGGTCGTAGAAATTCCCTCCCTCAACACTATAGTTATGCATATAGGATGGAACTTTAATAGTGGAAACTAGGTATGTACAAAGTATACAGAAATGATACAGAGCTGAAACTTTTATAGCCCTTCAAAGAAGTAACCAGCATTTTGTCGAAGCCGTTGCTAACGTTCTGGAAGCTGAAGGGTGCCCTTGGCAGCACCTCGTCTGTTGATCCTTCGAATGGAGCGGTCTTCAGTCTGAAGAATATCTGGTGGAATACACGGAGCGGTTCCTTCATCTTGGGGTTGAGATCACCTGTTATATGTTGAGATCACCTGTTATATGTTGAGATATGGGGTTGAGATCACCTGTTATATGTTGAATTTCTTTGCTTTGAGATGCGAGCTTTTGTTACTGTTAGGTCGCAGAAATTCCCTCCCTCAACACTATAGTTATGCATATAGGATGGAACTTTAATAGTGGAAACTAGGTATGTACAAAGTATACAGAAATGATACAGAGCTGAAACATTTATAGCCCTTCAAAGAAGTAACCAGCATTTTGTCGAAGCCGTTGCTAACGTTCTGGAAGCTGGAGGGTGCCCTTGGCAGCACCTCGTCTGTTGATCCTTCGAATGGAGCGGTCTTCAGTCTGAAGAATATCTGGTGGAATACACGGAGCGGTTCCTTCATCTTGGGATTGAGATCAAAGTCACAAGGACTTAAATCCGGGAAATGGTATAGCACTTCCCAGCCCCAACGAGCAAACACATAAGCCATAGTATGCGCACAAACATTTTCCTTCCATCAGTATGATGCTATAAATTATTTCGCATTGTGTGTGTGTGTGTGTAAGTTGAATTCCAATGAAATCTCATTATTTTAATCAATTAATTTTAAAAAAGTTATTCTCTTATATGCTGCAATCCCTTATGCAAAACATTACAAAATTAACGTCATTATTCTTTTTTAATTTCCAATACTTTAAGTCACCTTATATAGTCCTTTTGTGGTCTCCTTATTTAAACAAACATATTCTTAAGAAAGAAGTAATATTTAACAGAAGTTATCAAACTGCCTAACAGGAAAAATAAGGTTAACACTTCATACTATGTCACAAAAAACTACGTACAAACCATACTGGTAACACAAAACTAGAATAATATTTTTATTTTGCATTATATGTTGTTACTGCATGAAAAGGGGTCCTTTTGATTCTAGTATACTGCCTTTAAAGCAGCAAATGACCAAGATTTATGGTAATATCGGGTATAATTCTGTTTGCGCTCTTATCAGAGACATCTTTAAAAAATTTCTATTTCTTATATCGAATTTCTTGAAACGCGCTCTTTATTTCATTTGATATATAGTTCAGCAGGTTTTAAGTTGGGTGACTAAGGTGATAAATGGAGTCAGTTTGAAACTCGATATGAAAGCCACATCTTCACACATCCAGTTTCCCCTTCTGTATATTTTCTTTTCCTAAAGTTTTACTAGGTCCATTGCAATAGAGTATTCTAAAATTGCTTTCGTTAGAGAAAATAACTGTCTTTGAAAGGTTTGAAAATTCTTTTTTTATTCTCTCTGAAAATTGCAGACATATTAGTTGATTTGCAGAAGACATAAGAGGATTTTCTGTCTACTTTACCGTAAAATCAGGCAGATCTTAACAAGTTTCTTTCCTTTTTTGGATTAGAAACGTAACCCTGTATGTTGTTAGATTTGGAAATAGACAAACTTTGGAGGTTTATTTTAAAATTGCACGGTACCTCTAAGATACCGAATGTTTCTAGTTCTACATATTCTCGCATGCCTAGATTAAGGTTTTAAAATGTATTCTCCAAAGAGTAACTATTTTGAATGATTGTCTGAATGCTTATTTGGTAATTTTGATCTACTCTAGATACTAAATCGGGGAATTTTCTTCGACATTTTTAGCATTATAATCAAAATTTTCTATGTGAATTATAAGCATTAATGCCAAAAATTCCACTTAGGGCATTTAAATATGCAGTTCATCAACATACTTGTAAATTTTTGCGTATGTTTACGCTAATGTACATACGCAAAAATTTACTAGATTCAGGTTTGTAACAATCGCACATTGCGTCAAATTTTTTTATCTATTATTGGTATATTCTTTTACTGAATATAACATTTTCATCACTTTTGTGCGGAAATGATTATTTATAAATCTATAAAATTAAGATTATGCATTTTACAAGGTTTTATGCTGTCTTTTGTACCTTCTGGATCTTTTTGTTCAAGTTACAAAAGACAATTTTGCGAAAACATGCATGTTTTGCAAAAGGGTTGCTAGAAGAGATAGATGAATTATACGCAATGAATCACAATATGTTTGTTTTCTTTTGTTTTAGCCATTATTGTCGGCATTATAGTTACTATTGGCTAGTTTACAATTCCTGAGGACGGAAATCTATCAGATGAAATGTCCCAGCGATTTGGGGGAATTATTTTTAATCTCGCAAAAAAATTACTCCTCGTGTTAATACTTCAAAAATATAAATATCAGCTCCCTAGCGAGCTTATCAGCTTTATAGGCTGATGAGCTGTTTGACCATCCAAACAAAGTATGTTTCATCGATTTCCAGCACATTCTTGCACTCCGAGAATAACAAAAAACCAACGCATGAAAAATCTGTAATGAAATTTTAAAACATAAAATAACAATTTTCTTCATCTATGTGACATATATGCAAAGTATGAATAAATCCTAAGCACTCTGTTTTAATCTCTAACGTAGTCAAGCTAAATTTAGTATTTCGTAATCTATATCCTCCATGCTTAGAAAGATTTTCAAACTCGTACGCTGCCAAGGAATTTACTCGTTACTATCGCGGTATGTAAGTCAAACCATCCATCACTCTAGCGTTAGAGAAAGGAAGTCCTAATTAATACCTTTCCCGTATTTTAACTCCTTGTATGCCAGTCATGGAGCTATTAAGTGTTATCGCTGTGATTTATGTACATAGAAAATTCAAAAACAATGCAATTATACATCATTTATGATACCAACCTCCCAAACGATGATCTAATGAATGTTAACAACTGAAATACTACTATAGGTTTACTTTCCTCTCATATATTTCATAAAAAGGGAAAAATGAATGATTAAACTCACCAAAACACAAGGTTTCAGAGATAATACAAAGAAAACTAGCTTTAAAAGCATTTTCATAAAATATATTTCTTTATAGGAAGATAACACTAAACCAATTGTCGGGGAAAAGATGCAGAACAAGGAAAAATTTTCAGGTAGTCTCTTCTAAAGAAACTACCGCGGGTTATTAACACAGGATTTCTTACCATTGCTTACCTCTTTTATAGGTATATATGTGTTATGTATATATGTACGTATATATACACACACATATATATATATATATATATATATATATATATGTCAAAATTTTGACGCATTTTGGTACTTTTCTGTTTAACTTTTTATTGCTTGCCCAAGCGATACAGACTGGGTTTGGCGCGATGCCAAAATTATAACTCGTGACGCAGGACATCTGAAATTTTGCTTTCTAGAGGACCATTATGGAGAAACGTAATCCTACGTTAAAACACTATCTAGTATGAGTCTTGCGTTCCTTAAATGTATCCTAATTTTTTTTTAATATAAAATTTCCGTACCTAATATCCACCAACAAGAAATAGTTTTAAGCGTTAAGAACAGGCATCTTTATTAAAGTACAGGACATAAAATTTTCTCATATCCCTAGAACGGAGGGTCCAGGTACTTATTCAAGCTATTCACTGAAGAATTAATTACAAAATAATAGCTTTACCGTTTCACATCATGTAGACACTGTGAATTTTTACACCTTGGGGAAATGAGAAATTAATATGTTTAATATCATCTAGGCATCAGCGTAATTTTATTTTACAATTATCTGTACTGAGTTTAGTAAAGTGTCTTCCATGAGACATAGTTGATGGATTTGTATATAATTTAAAGATTTTTAGAGGAAGTTTTTAAATCTTAACTCTCTGTAAACAAGAATTACATTCTACGTTCACTGCACACACACACACACACACACACACACACACACACACACACACATATATATATATATATATATATATATATATATATATGTGTGTGTGTGTGTGTGTGTGTGTGCGTGCGATCTCGCATGCTTACGAACATGTTTAGAGGGATTTCAAAAGTATTCCTTACAATTACGGCGTAGTATATATCTTCCCATTTATCATTCCTTACTTACAAGACTTATAGCTAGGATGCTTTGCTCCACCAACATAAGTCCCCCAGCTATTAAACATTGTTATCATAATTCATGATTTAATTGCTTTTAAAATATTGCAACTTTCATTTCCCTGAAAAAACTTTAAAAAGGTTTAGGTTACATCTCATTTCGAAACCTTAATTTTACATTTTTAGCTTATGAATAATCATAGAAAAATTTTAAATATTGTGATTTTAGTAACTATTCTGAAAATTTCGAAAATGAAACATATTTTCGGAAATTGTTCATATTTTTCGGAAATTGTGCACCGCTGATATATATCAGCGGTGTACAAACTTTATTCGACCGAGACTTACTTTTTTAAATAAACAAAAATAATCGACTCCTGATGAAAATATTTTGGTAGTTGCATTTTTTTTTTTGTAAAATAAAGAAAATCTTTAAAAGAATAGAAAAAAGTAATAAGGAAATTTTGACAAACTCTTAAAAAACCGAAATATAAATTTTGGGTATATATTTACTTTACAAAATAACAATAAAAAACGGCTCCCTTACCTTCTGAATTTGTTCGTGACAAATCTCATATGGCTAAAATTTCACATTAAAATATTAATGTTTTCTTTTTAAATTTCCATTGGCAAGGCAAAAGATATTACAAAGGGACGATGAAATAAAAACAGAAGACCGAAGTCATTGCCCTAGGAGCGTTCTTGCTTCCCAATATCTCGACACCTCTGTAGATCCGCAAAGATCCCCACGTTGGAGCAGGTGGTCCCTTTCCATCACTTCTCCAGAATCGTATAGTGGGTAAAAAGGTTAGGTTGAAATCCCCTTGCGGTGCAGATGGGAGGCCAGGCAATCGTGTCCTTAAAATATTAATGTGTATTTGCATTTATTTTTGGCAAAAAATAACTTAATAACAGAATGATTCAAAAATGATCAGCATATTTATTTCAAATATTTTAATTGACAAATTCAATCTATATATATAAAACAGTTCTGTAACTGACTGACTGACTGACTGACATAAAACGCACAGGCCAAACCGCTGCACCTAAAGGGCTGAAATTTTGCATGGCGATTTTTCTTATAGTGTAGGGATGCACTAAGAGAGATTTTTGAAAAATTCTTCTTAGATTTTTTAAATTAAATTTTTAAGCTGTTTTTGTAACATTCTTTAAATTTTGCATTTAAAATAATAATTCGAGGGATACAAAATTTATATCACGAGAAAGATCATAAAAATTCCTTTAAAATGAAATCTTTTTTCAATCATTACCCCCATTTTCTGAGTTTTGGTGAATTTTTAAAGATCAATTTTTAGAAGGGGGAAACGATTTGGCATAATAAAAAAAGAGTTCCAAAATGTTACAGCGCCATCTATTGATACATTTTGGAACTTTTTTATTATGTCAAGTCGCTTTCCCCTTCTTCCAGTATATTCAGTTCAAATTTGAAGTCATTCTAACCAGTGGTTCTTTTTTTGCAGCCTTTTGAAAGTGGGACTTTAATTATGGACACCCTGTATATATATATATATATATATATATATATATATATATATATATATATATATATATATATATATATATATATATATATATATATATATACATATAACTCCCTTAATGGCCGTTCTTACGAAGGGTATATGAAATTCCCCACTCTATAGTAGAAATCGGAAAAATGGGCCCCGTAAGCTAAAGATTAAATGATTTTAACTGGCTTAAGCATAAGGAAATAATACTAACCTATGAAAAAGGCAACAAAATCTAATCATACTGATTTCTCTCTAACACATTATGAATACATCAATAATGTGTAAAGCTGAAATTAAATTTGTACACGTGTACTACGGAAAAGGGACACTCACTCAATAAATACTTAAAATAAAAATTTCTTGGAATTTCCCTTCTCCATAGAAACTGAAAACAGGGAGGAAGTTCTTTACGAGCTCAGGTTGCAAGCCCCTCCAAAATAATTGCGATTAATAACCCAGTAATTTTAGCAGAGAAGGTTTTGAATTTCTCCACTGCTTCACTTTTATTAAATTGTCACTGCAGTATTAAGTCTCACCACCCACTTACCTCCAAATAGACCTCTTAGTTTGCATCTCTTATAATAGTTCACCTAACGCTGGATTCCAGCAACAGTTTCAAATTCATAGAAGAAATGTATTAGTATTAAATATCTGTGGGTGTTCGATAAACTGTTGAGGTGATTAGAGAAAGAATTCTTCAAATACCAAGACTATTCCAGATGCATTTCAATCAGTTAGTGCTAATATTTAAACATGTTGATTATTCTCTACCTATTTATTCATCTGTGTATATCTATGTAAAAAGTGTGCTTACAAGCACCTTAATATGGGTATACATTGAATTATATGGTTTATATTTTTGAGTAAAATAAAAGAAAACAAAATCAGGGTTTCATACTCTGTTTCTATCTTTAACCATTCAGCGGGCGCACAATTTTTGAAACACCAGCAGGCGCGCGTGGCACAAAGTGCAACGTCTCTTTCAACCTTGATTATTCCTTATGTAATGAACCTTTTTTTTTTCGAATTGAGAAGAATAATTCTGCATTTTATGACAAGATATAAAATGTTTATAATATTGAGATATATTTATAATTTAAGACCAAGGACTGCAGATACAATAGCCTTATTTCAAAACTGTCCAGTTTATTGGATCTAAGGACAACTTGCGAATGGATTCCTATTATGTCCGAAAACCTAAAAAGTAATGATATTGTCCATCTTCGTGATATGCGGGATACCGTGTAATAGCTGCACATTTCATCGAGTACATCTACTCCTGCTTTTGTCGTATTGTAATCCAGTATAATCGTTGGTTTACCACGGTTAAATCACGACTACCAATGAATGGAAAGGAATGCAAGGGTCAGAAAATGAGACCTGAGTTAGAAAGGGTGTAGCTATAAATAGAAACTGCTTAGAACATTCAAACCTTACATGTAAAAACAAACCATTCAAAATTACGAAAATGTTGCACTCTGTACACGGACGCGCCCGCTGAAGGGTTAAAGATGGAACTAATCAATTTGAATATTCAGTTGTTTAAAAAGGACACAAAAAACTATGTCTGGGTTTTAACAAACCCAATAATATGTGTAAATTACAATTATATGTGTAGACAAGGGTATTTTGTTTCAATGAGCAGATTTGAGTGTTCTGTCGTGGAGTTTAAGCATATAAATTTTCCAAAATTTATGCTCAGTGTACACCATAGATTGATAAATTTAAGCAATGTAAAGGGCCGTACTGAATATTATTTCTAAAAATCTGTATTGTATTTTTTATTGTAATAAATGTGTAAGGACCATCTATTAAAACCTGAAATTGAACCCCCTGTAACTCAACCCTGAAACCGGTATTTTATTAACTAAACTGTAAAAATGATGTTAAGTACAATCCTTTTTGGAATTCCTTTCCTCACGCTTTTCTACTCTTCTTTTTCAGGCCAGCAACGCATCATTTTAACCTTTACATTTTTTTTCCTCAATATATTTTATTTCCTCTGACGATACCGAACTTTTTCTTCCATTAATATTTGTCAGAATCTTTTTAGGTTTCCATCATCATGTTTTTAAAAGGATGGATAGCATCGTAACTTCTGCCAGCCAGGGCGGAATTAAAACCAGAAATTAAGTAAGCCATGACAACAAAACATGGAACTAACAAAAATCGTAAGAAAACTTTATTCAGTTTTCAAAGCAAAAGCCTTTAAAAAAAAATTCAAATTGCTTTTGACCTTAAAATGCAATCGAAACTTACGTTTTATATTCACTTTAGATAAATCAATGTAGTCTCAATGGATTCCGAAGAGTTTCGTGAGATTGTGTTCCATCTTTTAACCAAAGGTCAGTAATAAAAGTGAAATATAACTCAGTGAACGTAAAATTCTGCGAAATAATTTTCTTTTTAAGGATACAGTTCTCTTTGGGGATTTTTCATACTCTTTTAAAAAAACTGAAAAGGTCCGAATTCTTTTGTGATACACTGTAGATTACAGTACATATTTTCTTTATCATCTATTTTTCTTTAATTTTATTAAATACAAAACTTTAGAGTCCAAAGTAAGTAATGCCAACAAACTTGAATAAACACTTATTAAACTACATCAGTTCAAATATTCTACTTTTGTGGCGAGATTCATAAAAATATAGTTCTTTTCTTTAATAACTAAAAGTTTATTAGAATCTTCAAAATCCCTCCCGTATCCTTCAAAGAAAAAATCAAACCTTGTTGATTCCAAAACTTTTCAATAAATATGTTAAATTAGTAACCTATGAATTTTCCGTTAGAGACCAAACTTTGTTGATTCTAATACTTTTCAATAAATATGTTAAATTAGTAACCTGTATGAGTTTTCCATTAGAGACCAAACATTGTTGATTCTAAAACGTTTCTAAATATGTTAAATTCGTAACCTACGATTTTTCCGTTAAAGACCAAACATTGTTGATTCTAAAACATTTCTATAAATATGTTAAACTTGTAACTTACGAGTTTTCCATTAAATTTCCTAATGAATTTATCCACAACTTACCTACGCAAAAAATTTATCTCTTTTTCATAATTTGTTCCATCTAATAAAATTCTGAATTTGTGAGACAAACTAAATGAACTGTTGTAACCTTGCCCCAAATTCCCCAAATATTAAGAAACATTTTCTGTGTACTTTTCTACTCATAAACCAACTAAAGCACAAAATACTGTTTTTATCCATAAAAAGACTCCATCCGTATGTACAAAAATAACCACTGATGATACATTTAAAGAAACCTTATAAACAACGTGATCATGACTCTTTTCGATAAATACGTTAACTCTGCAGCCAACAAATTCTCCTTTCAATCTGAAATGAAATTTTCCCCCAACACATTTAAAAATAGCCAAAAAAAGATATTTCGAAGAGCATCAAAGGATAATGATAATAATTAATAAATTATGTAAGCAAACACACATCTCCTGCGCATAATCTCAAACCATGATCTTTAGCAAGATCGTTACACCATTTGGCCGTCGCTTATCCTTCTAAAAATACCATAGATTACTGATACATTTAGAACGAAGAGGGGGGTGGATGGCAGGAAATCAGTTTAAACCAGCCATTTAGGTCAAGCCCATTTTGAAGATTGTAAATTAGGAAATAAAGCTCATTATTGGAATCGTTGAGCGTTCAATTCGAGTAGAGGTTAATCCATCTTAATGACTGCTGCCACCGCGATAACGAAATTCTGCTTAATAACCCCCGATTACTACCTTCGCAAAAGATACGGGACTAAATAAATCTTTCGCTTTGTCAACATCCTGCCCGTAGGGAGTGGGAAAAAGTGATTTTCTAAGACGCCCGAGGCGCTTTGCAGGGGAGAATCACTATATCACGTTTTAAATTGCTGAAGGGGCGCAAAGCCACTCGTCTGAAAGGTTTGTTTATCACACGATGCAGGGGTTCGGGGATTTTTTTTGGCTCCTTTTCTTCTGATGACCTGGAAAACGTTCGAAAGTTAGTTTATCGAGTGGAAAGAAGCTTGTGGGATATTTATCGTGGCTACACCATGCATTGAAGTTTAATTTATAAGTAAATTTATTCACTAAGGCGTTGAATTTTCGAGCTAAATTAGATGTTTTCGTGCGTATAAGCGAGAGGTAGATATATTAAGAGATTTTTTTATATATATTCTTTATACTTCCCCTAAATGTACATATCTGACTCTAAATTTTTGGAGAAGGGAGATTTTTAAATGAATAAATTTAAAGTAAAAAAAATAATATGGAATTCATATATAAGCTTGACTAAAATTGTGTAGGGTAGGTGTCCCAAATATCGCCTACTCTAACACTTTTTCGACATTTCATCCAGTTTTTAGTTTGTGATTAGGCTGGAAACTCAAAGAACATCCCTAAGAACTATTTCCATTGGTATCCTGAGATCAAACAGCTCCAAAACCAGTGTCACTTTAAATCATGTAGCTGAATTGGAAAAATTGAAATTTCCAGTGAAACCCAGAGCGGTTCCTAATATCGCCTACCTCTGTAAATATTACCGCCTACCAGGCGAAATTAGGAGCACCTGTTAAAAGGCGTTGCTAACAAAATAATAGCACCTCTGTATTCTCTGTTCAATGCACTTTCAAATGCCATGAGCAAAATTGCAATTTGGATGCACCTACCTGGTCATTCACTGGATTCTTTGGAGCCAAAATTTACGAAGACAACAGCCAAAACGACTTCAGACACCATATAGTTTATGTTGTTAGTGAAAAGAGCTTTGTTGCTATTGCCTCTGTTAGTACAAACCCAGAACTAAGAAGTTACTGCACTTTCTCATACATAGCACGAATTGTACTTTAGAAACACGAGTAGGCTATACTAGGCACAGGGACAATATTTGGGAAACCCACCCAAGGCGTGTGTATTCGCATATTATAGGCACTAAAATCTTACCTTTTTACGTTCTTAATATCTGTAGCTATTTTTTACTGTACAGTGTCAATAGCAAGGTTTTTCTACACACGTCACGTAAATGTAGAATAAATCTCCTTTGAAAACTCTTGGATGTTACACCCAACATTCGAGGGGATTTATGCCATATATTTGAACTTGTATAGTTAAACTAGCGAGAATTTTCCCTATCCCTTGACAAAAGAACATCCTGCCCTTTTTCAGGGGTGAGACATGAAAATGCGTAGTAGACTACGTAGCTTTCAAAAACAAAGAGATACATTTGTGGAGATACATTGTAAATGTTTAACTTTTTTTCAGAAACAGAGGGGTGAAATATATATATATATATATATATATACATTCAATTTCACATGACATTATCCCTCTTTTAGTATGTTGGAGATTTACTTTTGGTCTTAAGTTGTAATAAAAAAAGAATGAATGAAAAATTTATAATTTTTTAACTTCTATGTTTTCTTGGGTTTTAATGGGAATCACCCCTAACAATGTTTCGTTAATATCCAAAAACAACAAATAAGATTATCCTCTTGACTGCATTTATTTTTAAATGATGTTTTTTTTTTTTTTTGAAATTCTGATTAATGGGTTCAAATCACTGTAAAGGTTTTTGGTCAAAATATTGGACTCAAAATATATATACTGGTTGTCCATCGAACTCAGGAACAATCTCATAGAAAGAAAAAGTCAAATGGTGGGGCTGCAAGAGGTAGCCAAGTTTCTGTTCACTTCCTATCTTGGTTTGGGAAATATTCTTAAGTATACAATGTATACTTAATTTTCAGATGTCCTAGAAATTTTGATTAAATATAAATATTTGCTTAGAATCTGGTTTCGTCTGGTGAATTTTGGGGCGGGGGACTATTAAACTCATGACCCAAGATTGTATGCAGTATTCATTTGAAAACTTAGTAATTCCCATTAAAGTAATATATTAATGTGGATAAGGAAAAGGTCAAATTTTCATGTAGCGCTCTCATGTACCGCACCCGGTAACCAAACGTTTTCCTCCAATTTCGTTGGAAAGAGCTGCTGCATTAATTTATTAGAAAAATCCCAAAGAAAACTCCGCAAAAAAGAAATAAAATTAATTTTAATGTTTAATAATATTTAGTTGAAATATGTTCAGAAGTACATATCTATCTTTTAAATTTTTGATAAAGATATTTCAGAGAGTCTTGAAACATGGTTTCAAATATATACAATTTCAAAAATATATTATAGGAAAATATATATACTTAAAATAATATTTCTATTCCGTAAATCACCTTTAATTTTTTCCTTATTATAAATGGCAATATTTGTGTATTAAAAATTGCACTTTACCTGTAAAACTACTTCTACCTCTACGTTCGAATTAAGTAAGAGAAAAACATTACTACGGAAAATGTTTTAAAGTGAATCTTCTAGTCTCATAACTCTGATAATATATAACCGTAAATGTTAAAAACTTTATGAAAATACAGTTAGAAAGATAATTTACAAAAATAACACTATGGTATGTATTATATTTAGATCTCTTGGATATTGCCAATGTTTGAACCAATAAAATATTTTTTAAACAAAAGAGAATTAAAAACTATAGGTTTTATATTGATACATACTTTTTATATTCTTGAATAATGACCGGGTAATTAAACTGTACCGGGTACTTTAAAAAGTTTGAGAACAATCTCAGAATAGGTTGTAAATAACTAATTAACTTAGCACAGTATTTTCTCTTTCTCCATGAATGGTATGTAGTGACTGATTAACAAAATATTCATTTCAATCTTTTTAAACAAGAGTCAGCATAATTTCTTTCCCTGTTTTAAAATTTGTTCTCTCTGCAACAGCTAGTGGGGAAAGGAAACCTAAAAAGAGATCCCCTGACGAAGAATCTCCACATTTGGATAAAAATGTGCTTCTACAGAACGGAAATGAAACGCAAACGAAATCTCAATGCTGACAATAATAACAATGCATTATGAAACGACCAGGACTCACAGAAAATGCAGTGTTAGAGGTAAAATATATCTCAGCCCTCTTTTAAAAATACTAGAGGTCTTATAGCAACTCTCCTCATTTCTGTTACGTATCTGGGGTTTTTAAAGGCAGAGTAGCATTCTGGTTGTTGTATTCTCAGTTGTTGTTTTTTTCTTTCAAGACATCCAAACAAATTATGTCGAAACTTTTTTTTTCTAATGTAGAAACCTGTGGACAAAGTCCTTAAGTATCCAGAAAAGGAAAACAGACAAAACTACAAAGGAGCAAAATAATATAGAAAATACATAAAAAAGAATAGCATCTAATATAGAATTCTCATTTGACCCCGAGCTTCCGAATAGCGTCCGTACAGAGAACGTCTAGTTAAGGCAGAGCAGGACATAATGTACTTACCGTCCATGTTGTCTGAATTGCAAAGAGGGCATACAGGACTAGAAAAAAATCCCATTCTATTTAAATAAACAGCCAGGGAGTCGTGTTCGGTTGCAATCCTGAAAGCAGCTACTGCATATTCAGGTGAGCCTTTGGGAACGCCATGGTTTGCTCGTGGTTTTGGAGGTTGTAGATGAAAACAACAACCTTTATTTTCTGCTTTATAATCTTACATGCAGTTTTATAAGGAATTTCACTGGGAGCATAAAGAGATATTGAGGTCCCTTTCTTTGCTAATAAATCTGATTCCTCATTTCTTGGTATACTGCGACAGATGTCCATTGCAGGACGACATTATATCGAAACGTAGATTTAGGTATATTATGAAATGTGACTTAAAAAATTAAAATGGACAAAATGACATTCCTATGATAGAGTCACTCATTTTCAGTTGCCAAAAGAATCAAGGGGGATTTTATAATAATGTATTCCGCTACATGCATAATCTCTCTTTGGGTTTAAATTTTTACCCAAATATGTTTTCTTTCATTTACTTTTTTCTGTCTTTATATGCGAATCACGAGTGAATTCGAAGTATCCATTGTCTCTTTCATAATAAATTAAATAACAGAATTGATGTTATTTATTACAGTATAAGTATCGATTTATATTTTGTACTGAGTACAAAAGATAATAATTTTATAATTTTCACCATAATAATTTTATAATTTTTGTAAGCGTAACTTTAAGGTATAAGATTATTTGTTTTCTAATTTAATTCAGAAAAATGCGAAGCAGCATAAGTTTTGCACATAATTCCCCAGTAAAAAATACAAACACTATGTCTTCTTTCTCTAACAAAGAATATCTTGTGCCATACTTCTTCTCTTGGTAACACGCTTATACATCATAGCTATCACCAGTATTCAGGCATGGGAAAGTAAAAAGTTATGCCTTTGCAAAGCCATAAAATTCATCTTCACGAGGCATTATATTTTAATAATATTTTATGTTAACATCCTTGCAAGCAAGATTTAACTTCAAAATTCATTCGTTTTAAAAATCAAGCTAAGCTAATAACTAACAAATAAAAATAAAATTTCTTTAATTTTCATAATAATCTCACACAAGCGTTCCTATCCTGCAATTTTAATAACATTTCTAAGCTACCACAATATGAGAAAATTACGTAGTCCTATTTTCTATATCTGATTCTTAGTTCACACATAGCTAATATCCATGAGGAATTATTGTTTTTAGTTTAATTGCTTTTTAAAAATTCTACTTATTTTTCCAATTTCTCTAATACATTATCATAATGTAGTATTATTATCTACAGAAAAGTTTAGATAAAGGTCACTATTCCCGTCGGAAGGGATTTGCAGTAAGTGATTTTGTATAGAACATTCTATACAAAAAATCAAACTATTCTATACAAAAAATCAAACTATACTCAAACTATTTTAAAATGTTAAATACTATTTGTTAAAGTATACAGGTTAAGATACACTTGTTATAAACAGCATATGAGAATGACTTTGCAGTAAGCCAATGCTGGCAAATGGCTCCTGACGAAGAAAGTTGATTCTGATTAAGAAATTCGAATGAAACTTTTTATTTTTCATAATGAAATATTTCATAACTTTTTCTATACCCTGATTGCTTATGCAACTTTTTTATAACGTACGCCTGTTCGAAACATTAAATATACCATTTATATTTAACATGTGTATCTAATTACAATTTCGAAATCTGGAGACTTTTTACCATTTCTTTAAAAGAAATGGGACGTTCCGAGCATGACTTTTACTTTTCCTGTAAAACAACTTTTACTGTATACTTTGTAACAGGAGAGAGAAAGCAACATCAATTTGTTCCTTTTAATCAATCTTTCGTTTAATTGTTCTATACATTTACATATTGCTTATTGTAGATTTCACTATGCTTCTCCTTTATTCATATATTACATACTAAGTAAGTAAAAATACACCATAAGACGTTGAAGTACACCGTTACTCAATCTCAGTTTCTCGCATGAGTAGCAGTCCTGAGAAATCCATGAAATAAGGAAACTTAAATGCTGACTGTCCAAAAGTTTCGAGATATTTTCCATACTCATCGCGCTCTATTTATCGACATTAAACTGAAAGAAGTGGCTGGTAAACAAACGGTCTTTTTTCGTGCTTTCGTGGATTAACCCGTCATAAATTCTTTCCTTCGGGCAATTCCCTGCTTCAGAGAGTACTAACAGAAAGCATAAAAGGGGGTGGGGACCACATTCCCGGAGTAAAATGCGCTTCCACAGATCGGAAATGAAGCCCATAATGAAAACGTAGTTCGAGCAGTCATAACGGCTTTTCCTGAAGCGACCGAGTGCAGACAGGAAATGCAACGGGGTC
The DNA here is from genome assembly GCA_907164885.2 of Dolomedes plantarius. NCBI lineage: Eukaryota > Metazoa > Arthropoda > Arachnida > Araneae > Dolomedidae > Dolomedes > Dolomedes plantarius. Next base: position 55,235,926 of record OU015498.1, read on the forward strand.
TTGTGTTAAGGGAGAGAGTATCGGCTCTTCTTCCATGGGAGAGCCTGGAAATTATTCAGCGGCCTTATCATCTTGCAGCAGTCCTCTTCAGTAGGGCATCTGTGGAATGGTGGCAACCCTCAGGGGTTGTTGCGTCATTAGCGTAGTTTTCAGGCATGCTTTGGATTACAAAGGATTAGTTTCCCGAAGACGTTATATTTGGGCCTTGTTTAAAAATGGTGTTGCTCTTATGGTGTATATTTTAAAACTTCATTAAAGTGTAATCTTTTTGTTCGAGTCTCGTTGGCAGGTTTTCTTTTTCCCTAACACTTTAAGGGGATGGTAGACTTTCAAATTGCCAAAAATCGAGCAAATATTGGAATTTTTTGGGGGATGTATTAATATTTTAAAAACATGTAAATATTGGAATGAAATGCATTTAAAATATGTAGTGAAAAGTAAAATGAAAACTTGGTGGCTTTACAAAAGTTAGTATTAAAGGTAGGTGAAAAAACATGTTTTAAATGTATTTTTCTCAAAATGAGTAATTTCCAGATTTGCAAGTCTTTAAAATGCTCCTCGCGTCATAATTTTTGACGAAAGTTTATGAAATTTATAATAAAGACTCCTGTAATACATGAAAATAAAGTTATGTATCCATTTTAGGATTCGAGGTCATTAAGGTTATCAAAGTTTAACTTAAGTGTACAAAAGTACAAAAATTTCAAGAAAATTCAGAGTACAAGCATAAAAATATTTCTTGAAAATTAACTATTCAACGAAAGTACAAAAAAATACATAACTCTGTTCAGAAAGTATTTATAAGCAATATAAATGCAAAATTAAGGGGAAAAGTTTAAAATCGAGTAACAAGGAGCATTTTAAAGAAGGGTAATTTAATTTCAATTTTTTTTAATTATAAAATATTTTTTTTAAATATCTATAAAATTTTATAAGGTGTTTAATATTGTTAGACTTTAATGAATATATAAGCAAAGTTTCATATCTCTGTGGCAAAAATTTCAAAAATCGCTGTGAAAGGTCCACCATCCCCATACGGATTCCAAAGTTTCATACAGATTCAGAATGTTGAACAAATTAGCAGACATTCCTGAAAACGTCAAAGTAAAAAGAGAAATCTCTTTGAGAGAAAAGGGGATATATTTAACACCAAATTTGTTTTGGCAAAATTTTCGCCTTAAAGACTTAAAAATAGTTTCTTATAACGCAAGAACTAAAGTTTTTATTTTATAGCTTACATACTATTCACATTTTTGTAAAAGCTCGAGCTTTATAGGTTTCCCTTAGACAGTTTTTTTGCTCATTAAATATCTTTAATATTTCAGCTGAAAAGTTATTTAATCTTTGAAGATAAAAATAATTTTTTAAGTATTACGCAAGTCAAGAATATCAGCAACATGGAAAGAGAGAGTAAAATATAATTCAGTGTACGAAATTAATACCGAAATTGATTACAGTTAATTAAAAATCCGCTGCAGAGTACATAAACATTAATCATAGCATTCAATAACATTTTTCTTAATTAATTAATATTTGCCTTATAGCGCTCTATCGATCCTATGTTATTCAAACTGAAACTTGTTTGTTCATATTGCATAACGCGGATTCTTTTGTATTTACCTTACTTTGTATTTAGAAAGAATAATTCAAATAAGGTATTGTATAAATTGTTTATCCAATCATTTTTATACTCAAGTTTGAATGCATTTCTAGTGTAAATTTGAAATCAGCAACATGTTATATGCATGTCACTGATTTTAGATGATGCAGAGACTAAACTACACTGTAGTCAGGGATAATATAAATATATGTATATATATATATATATATATATATATATATATTTATTTATTTATTTATTTATTTATTTATTTAGTTATATGTGTGTGTGTTAGTTAGTTAAAGCCTTAGCATATAATAAATTTCCATGTTTGAGGAAATTTGATAAACAGTGTCTAAATGCTCCATTTACAGCGAAAGTTATTTTATCAAGTTTAAAATTTTCAACATTCTTTCTTTACAGATGTATTCTATAAGAGCCGAAAGCAAATTTAATTATGTGTGTTTTTTTTATAATCTTTTATATACTCGCCATAATTTATTTCTGATGAAACTCAAAACTGTATAAACTGTTGGGTTGTTTGGAAACTACTTTCGGATTGTTTGTTTTTCATTAAAATAAAAATCAGTTTTTTTTTTACAAGGAAATGACTTCATACAGTAATGTATTATCCATTTTGTTCAATACCCATTTGCCCTCTTCCAGGCCATTTCATGATTCCCCTCTTAAAGAACTTCAGATCTTTTTGTGCAATAAAATTTTCCAAGTGGGATTTGGCATTGTTTTCAGAAATGAATGTTTTATCTGTCAAGGAGTTTTGCAAAGCAGGAAACAATTGGTAGTCTGAAGTTACGATGTCAGAGCTATAAGATAACTAAGCTCCAATAGTTTTTGATCAGTGACTAAAGATGTATGTGGTTTGGCAATGTCATGCTGGAACACAATATATTTACAATTCACGAATGCTGGGTGTTTCTGTTGATTTTTTCATTCCTTGGTAAAAGCTCAAAATAATAAATTCTCTTATAATTCTACCAAACTGATAACATGACCTTCTTTAATGAATATCAACTTTTGATGTTGGTCGAGCTTGCTCACCAGGCTTGGATTATGACCATTCGCGTTCAGTGTTACTGTAAACCAGGTGTTCCCAACCTTTTTATAGTACCGTGTACGTTGCCTGTACGTTGTAAACAATTCGATGACGTACCGGCAGACCAAAACTTTTTAAATGGGGAATAAAATGCAATGGAGAACATTTGTAATAAAGACAAGTAACTTGGGATATATTTTTATTGCTAAACATACACATAAAATATAATAGTCACTTTAAAAAATATATATAATTAGTGAGAAGGTTGGGCCTGTTTATTATTAACTGAAGAAGTAATATCGGGCTCAATGTTTGTCAGTTTAAGGCGAAGATCTGATTCAATGTCCAGCAAAGCTCTATATTTGGTTTTCATCGCAGTCATTGCAGAAAATCCCTTTTCACATAAATATGTGATCACAAATGGCATTAAAAATTTTACTGCTTGGCAAGAAACTTCTCAGACACAGTTATAATTTGCAAACAGAGTTATAGACACAGTTATAATTCGCAGACGAGTGCCAAATTTTTATGAGGTGGTCATAGATAACACATTCAGGTGTAGACGGCATCTTTAGAGATTAGGTAAAAAAGTATTACAACACAAACAATGGATAAGAAATTCCACACTAAAATATTAAAACGTATGGATTATTAGTTAATATAGTAATTTCTTTTCTTTTTTGTAATACAGATTTTTAATAGATTTTTGTTTTAAATTGTAAAATCATTCCCGTACCGGTAGCTGCTTGTCCGCGTACCGGTACTGGTACGCGTACCCAAGGTTGGGAACCACTACTTTAAACAATCCATAATGTTTCCCCATAAACAATCCAAGCTTCAACAGTTTCTGACGAGTACCGAAAAATTCATGTGCTTTGTTATGATGAAACACAATAAATTTACAATTCTACCAATGCTGCGAGTTTCTGTTGCAAATCATCTTTCAATTTTGTTAGCCGTTGGCAGAACACATTAGAATTGATGGTTTTGTTCCTTGGTAAAAGCTCAAAATAATCAATTCTCTTATAATTGTACCAAACTAATAACATGACCTTCTTTAATGAATATCAGCTTTTTATGTTGGTCGAGTTGGCTCACCATGCTTGGACCACGGCCTTTTGCGTTCAGTGTTACTTTAAGCAGTCCATTTTTCAATATCAGTTATCAATCGTTTCAAGAATGGGTCATTCGGGTTACGTTTTAAAAGCAAATCACTTACAGTGATACGTTGTGTTAAACTAATATCTCTAAGTTCATGTGGAATCAAAACAAGAAGCTTTTCTTCGTAAAAAAACAGTAGTTGCTTTGAGTAATATTGCTTTATCAGTAGTTGCTTTGAAGTAATTTAAACTCTCAGTAAGCTCAAGTACAGTTATGTAATGATCAGCTTCAATCAGTACTTTTAATCAGTACTTCATACCAAAAGTAGTTTCCGTACAACGCAATATAATTGAAATTTATTGCTACTTAATTAGTAATAGAAACTTAAAGGAAATGTTTCATGAAAATAATACTATATAATTGTTTAAAAAGAAGAGATGAAACGGAGAAATGTTATAATAAAATGTTTTACTCGGAAAACACAGTTTTCAGATATACTGCCCGATATCTTACAAAAAGGCACAATATTTTGATAAAAATTTATGATACTAAAAAATTTTTTAAATACTTCAAATGGTTTGGTTTGGAGTGCTACGGTCTACTTTTGCTACACGAGGGCTAATTTAACCGGGATTTACTGCTTAAAGCCGATTCACTTGGAAGCCATTTTAATGTATAAAATTTAGAATCTTTTTTCAATCAATAACATATAATAGATTCATCATTAATTTTAACTTAACAATCCCCTTTACATAAAATTTCGACCATATCTTTCCTTCTACTGTATAAAAGTGAATAATGTGTGTTTCTAAAACCATTTAATGAAAATTTGGTGAGCTTTAAGGTTCTTTTAACTGCAGCAGAGTACTGCAATGGCTAAGGGAAATGATTTCACTGAATAATGGCATTATTTTTGCGTGTAAATGTCATGAACAGAGAAGACACAAAACAAATTGTTAACAGCTGCAATGGAATTTAACATTTTCATGATCAGAACAAACCTTTTCTAGAGTAAAAAAAGGCCAGATATTTGTAGTTAGGAATTTTAATTAGATCAGAGACATAAGTTGTAAATAAAAGAAATATACATGAAGAAGTTTCTTGTAAAATGCGTCAGGTTTGAGATATTCCTTTTTACAAAAACTGAAACTGAAAATTGCATTTGATAGAAAGTTAAATAATTTTGTGTTTAAAAGGGACTAAATAACCATCCCATTTTCCCTTAGAAACCCTCATAAAAACGATTTCTAGAAAATATCTCCCAAATTCGCTTTTCCTTCTGGACTTAAGTTAAAAGGTAAAAGATAAGAGTTGAAAAATTATTATTCGTTGTTTTTAATTAAGGGTGCTCGGGACACAAAAATCTTCAAATTTTCGAATGACAATTTATTGCTTTAAAAACTTTCCTGTTTTTTTTTCACTTAAAATGGCGTTTAAATTATGTTTCTGTCTTAATTAGAATAGGAGATATCAATTTTTTTGTTTTGCAACATTCTATTAGCAGCCAATCTTTCTTTAAACCTTTTTAAATGCTTTTTTCTGCATGATTGTTTTTTTCACCATTTCTCGCTTTTAAATTGTTATAAGTCAGAAACCGTTAAAGATAAACGGTCCAAACTTGGAACATGTCTTTTTCAATTATTTTACTTTAATTTTGATTCAACAAATTTGAAATAAAAATATTCACTGTTGGAAATATGATTTTTTATAAATAAGTTGCACCAATTTTCTTTATTTTTTACTTTAAATATTTTAATTTTTAAAATTAATATTTAAAAAATACTGAATCAAAATTAAACCTTGTATATTTCTCTATAATTAAATGAAAAAATTTTGCAATTCGACAAATAATATTTCGAGTAATAACAATTTTAAATTACCCCACTTTTTTTTATTTAAATTTAAATTTTTTTAAACTTTATGAGAAGTTTTGTCGTGGGATTTTGCTTACAAATTATATTATAAACTTTCACAAAAAATTTTTAAATTCTAACTCAATAAATTTTAAAAATAATTAAATGTGTCCCACACCCCCTTAAAAGAAAATCATTTGGGCATTTTCCTAGTACATTACTTCTTTAAATATGAGAAATTCGACTGTTTTTAACTTTATATATTTTCACTCAAATGCTATACACTTTCCTGATTTTAGCAGTATCTCAAAAGTGGTATAATATATATATATATATATATATATATATATATATATATATATATATATATATATATATATATATATATATATATATATATATATATATATATATATATATATATATATATATATATATATATATAACAGTTCCGTAAGTAACTGACTGACTGACTGACTGACACAAAACGCTCAGACCAAACCGATGTACCAAAAGGCTGAAAGTTTGCATGGCGATTCTTCTTATAGTGTAGGGGTGCATTAAGAGATATTTTTGAAAAATTCTTCTTAGATATTTTTAAATTGAATTTTTAAGCGGTTTTTGTAACATTCTTTAAAGTTTGCATTTAAAATAATAATCTGAGGGTTATAAAATTTATATCATGAGAAAGATCATAAAAATTCCTTTGAAATGAAATCCTTTTTGAATCCTTACCTTTATTTTCTGATTTTTTGATGAATTTTTAAAGATTAATTTTTCGAATTTAATTTATTGAATGCTGATCACGTGGTTTCTTTTCTTTTTGTGATACTTTAAATAATTTTTTTGTCACGTGCATAACAACAAAATAAATTGACAAAAAAAATTAAAATACGGTAAAAGATAAAAGTTAACCACTATACTAATTGAGATGGAATTCTTTAAAGAATTTAATTCAAATTAGTATGTTTTACGGATATTAAACATACAAATTAATTGCATACATTGACCATTGTATTTAATTTGAATATTTTCTTCTACATTATTTTGTCTATAAAAATATCCGTTGCGAATTTTTCATAAATATATGCATATATATTTTTTGGAATTAATTGCATACATTGTCCGTTGTATTTAATTTGAATGTAATCCGTAGCGAAGCACGGGTATTAAGCTAGTTTATTATAAAATGTAACTTAGTTCGGGATTTTCTCATTTCCCTCTATGTCAGACATCGTTAGAGAGGTTGTAAGGTTTACATAAGATTCTATTCACAATAATCGAACTTTTAAGTGAATAAATTTAAAGAAGCCGCTTATGTTATGCTAATTACAGCATAGGCTGTTGGTATAAATACCAAGCAGCTAAATTACAGAAAGGTTGTGAAAGGAGGAGTAGAGCTGATGAAACGAAGTATCGAGCTGGAGCGAGGCCTAGAGTCTAGTTTGTGTATAGTTGAGTATTGCGAGCAGCCGCTCGAGGCGTATAGCTAGGATGCTTCAAACCCACGCGAGTTCTAGTTAGGCAAAAGTTATTTACTGGTCAGAGGCCAGAGTTTACGAAGCAGCATTGCTGGTTGACTTTCGAAGTATCTGTGAGTATTTCAAATCGTATTCTTCTTGCATGAATAGTTATACTAGTGAATATATTGAATTGTATTTCCTTGCAAAAAAATGTGTATACAACTCGTACCAGAAGTACGCATCATTTATGTTGAACAGCAAATTTATATGTGCAAATGTTCAAATAAACATTTTAATTAGCATATGAATTGTGTGTTGATTATAATTCATTAGAGTATCCAATTCAATTAAGAATTCCTCTAGTCTGAAAACTCTATAAGGTTGAAACCCATAGTGAGGAGGAGTTGCGAGCTATTTTTCTAAGCTCAAAGAATAAAACGTTTACTTGCTTAAGTAAAACAAAAAATGTATAAAAGTTTGCCTCAACTAATTCTTTCCTCAACCTAATTTTTCACGCAAATATGCCATACACAAATTTCGGCAAGCCCAGGAAAATATTTCTCTATTCTCAAAAAAATGTGATCTCTTGCATACCAGCATGACCCTACGGAAACTGTCCTTGAGTTTCAGTGAGTTTTTCTCCTAACGTCCGGGTATGACACAGCAACAACCTTCACAATAGAACGTCTCCCTTACCCACCCTCTCTCTCCAGCCCATCCATTGAGTTCCTCGCGTCCATTGATGACTTGGCGCAAAACTCTCTTGGCACACTGCCAGTATCTTGCACCATTCACAGAGAATATAGAGCCTCTGGATTCTTGCCTCTCGGGTACAGAAGAGGAAGTTTGACTAATAAAGGTAGAAACAACGCTGAAAACGGAGTCTTGCTACTCGTAAAACTTTCTAATTAGAATTCGACAATTTTCTTGAGGCATTGAGTATTACCAGATCCTCATAATTTGCTAAACGAAAGTGTTATCACTTTTTTAATTAAAATTACCGTGTTGTGGTCATATATTTTTGGATCTGAAGAGCATATTCGCTGGGTGTTCGGTTTCGTATGACAAAATATACTGAACTGAAAAATTAATATTTATCGTAACCAGCCTTTGAGGGAAAAATAACCTGTTGAATCTGTTGTTTTCTATTTAGTCTAAATATACTGTAAGATAGTATTAACATTATCTATATATATAAAACAGTTCCGTAACTGACTCATTCATTCATTCATTCACTGACTGACTGACATACAACGCACAGACCAAACCGCTGGACCTAAAGGGCTGAAATTTTGCATGGCGATTCTTCTAATAGTGTAGGGGTGCACTAAGAAAGATTTTTCAAAAATTCTTCTTAGATTTTTTTAAATTAAATTTTTAAGCTGTTTTTAAACTTTTTTTACGTTTGCATTTAAAATAATACATTGAGGGTTATAAAATTTATATCACGAGAAAGATCATAAAAATTCCTTCAAAATGAAATCTTTTTCGAACCTTTACCTTGATTTTCTGGTGAATTTTTGGTGAATTTTTAAAGATTAATTTTTAGAATTTAATTTATTAAATGTTGATCACGTGATTTCTTTTTCTGGTACTTTAAATAAATTTATCGTCACGTGCGTAACAACTAAATAGACAAAAATGATATTCTTTTTCTTTCTAATGCAGCAGACGATTGGATATTATCCAAAAAAAATAAATATCCCTTACGATTTTTTTATAAATATATATATATATATATATATATATATATATATATATATATATTACATCAATTGTATACATTGATAGTCGCATTTATTTTATATATATATATATATATATATATATATATATATTGGCATTAATTGCATACATTGAACGTTGTATTTAATTTGAATGTACTCCGTAGCGAAGCGCGGGTTTTCAGCTAGTTATCATATATATTTATAATTACATTATAATAATGTTATATATTATTCTGATATGTAATATATATATTACATTATAATTAATATATATATATATATACATATATATATATATATATATATATATATATATATATATATATATATATATATATATTGATTAATAACTTTTGCTGTTTCAGAGAGTTTATTCATAGTTTTTCTATTGTTGTTTAAAGAGATAATAGTCGCAGAACACAAATGCTTTTTCTTAATCATTATTATCATCTCCAACACCGAAAGAAAAAAATTGCTGTTGAATTTGTTGTCTTCTGTCCAATTCGTTTAGACTAAGTTCACTAGAAAATGAATTCTGAGATAGTTTTAAACGCCTATCTGTGTTTTCATCCACCTGAACTTAAAATTTCAGAGTTTGATTCCTGGTCTTGCCATACAGTTTCAAGATCACCAGATTTCACACAGGCAATTCTTCCACAAATGAATGCAACGTTTGCCATCTGAAATAAATATTTGATATACTCCTTACTGTTGTTGCAAGATAAATTTCTCCGAAAATACATACAAAAAGGGAACGTTTAGTTATTGCAGTTTAAAGCATTTTAATTCCTTATTTACGACATATGTAACGTAAAACATTTCGTTGTGATTTTGAATTAACTATTTCCCCTACTATTGATCATAATTAATTTTTAATAGTTATGAATGCATCTAAGAAATCAGGGGATTCATAGCAAACGCTTAAGAAAAATATATTAAAAATATTTTAGAAATCGGATTATATATTAAGGATTAAACATATTTTAAGTTTCTTCCAATCTCTATCATTTTAATTTTCTTGGCCAAACGTAAACATTTCGGTTCTATTAATTATCACTTTTTTGCCTTCTCATTTCTTCCTTATTTGACACCCTATTTAATGATGAATGGGTGTTTGTCATCAGTGAGTAAGTTTTGTTATAAGGAGAGTTGGTAAGATGTGTAAGATGTGTAATTAAGAAGTAATATGTGTAAATTGTAATGGAATTCTAAGTGTTGATTAATTTTTTTTAATTTCAAATATTTTTCTATCTCTTATTTAGAAAATTTTGGTTACATCAAGTTGTATATAAACGGATTAGTTCTCGCCAAAATGCTTTAGATCAGCGGTTCTCAACCTGGGGGGCGTAGAAGAATTTCAAGGGAGGCGTGAGTTAAAAAGAAAGTAAAATAAAAAGTAAAACTAACTGTCATGCATTGCAGTCAATTTTGCGGTCACAATGTAACCGTAACGTATTTTCGACATACGAACACGAACACAATAATTGTCGTACACGATAGTTGTCGTAATTGTAAAAATACGATAATTTTCGTACGTCTGGATGTTGAAAGAGACCTGAGGTGTGCTTTGTCACAGTTGCAACCTAATATTCAAAAACTTGTCAAGGACAAATAGTGCCAGCCCCCTCATTAATGTTGTGAAAGTGACTGGTATTACATGCCAACCTCACCTAGATCCTTGATTACCTCAAATATATTTGATCTGTATTTAATTCTTTGATTTCATATGTTCTAATAATAATATGTTCCAAATTAAGATATGAGTAGTAATAAATTTTGTGTAGGAAATTATCTATTCTATATTTTCATTTAATAACCAACTTCAGTTTCAAATTCCGATTGTACTATACTTGTATTGACCACATATGGTGGTGGTGGTGGGGAGGCGTAACCTCGCATCAGTGTTCAAAGGGGGGGCGTAGAGCCTGAAAGTTTGAGAACCCCTGCTTTAGATGATTCTACACAATATATGCCGAAATATCTCTCAAGTACTTTTTACGGTCAAAGGCTTTTTAAGAGCAAAAAAAATTTGCTCTTGTAGTCCGTCAGTAAAATTATATATTTGATTTTTTATAAGATAGTTCTGACGTCTATTTTCATTTTAATCTTCAAGCTGTTTACTTATAATTTGAATTATATTTTTGAAAATCATGCTATAAACACTAGCCATATATTTCACGTTTCAACTAAAATTCTGTATTTTCATAAACTTTTTCAAATCTGTACATCGTACTGTCCCTAAACATTTATATTCAATGCATAAGGATTTAATGTAACAGTCATAAATATTTTCCGAATAAACCTTCAAAAAATCCTTTTAGTGTCCATATATGTAGTTTCTCAAAAAGTTACTACATTTTATGTGTATTCATCAATAATATTCAGATAAACATCCAACCAATCCTTTCAGTGTCCATATGTGTAGTCTTTCAAAACCCTAATGACTAACATCTTAAATGTAATCATGAATAATATTCGGACGATTCAAAAAGTCCGTTCAATGTCAGTATGTGCAGTCTTTCTAAAAATAACTTCATTTTATATGTACTCATCAATAATATTCAGATAAACATTCAAAAAATCCTTTCAGTATCCATATGTGAAATCTTCACAACCCTACTGATTTTTATATGCAATCATCATTAATATTCCTACAATTCAAAAAGTCCTTTCGATGTCAATATATGTAGTGCTTCAACAAATAACTGCATTTTATATGTACTCATCAATAATATTAAGATAAACTTTCAAAATAGACTCAGTGTCCTCATAAATAGTTATTCAAAGAAACTGTTCAATCGAACCACTAGTCTTCCCAATTCCGCTTGTAACAACCGTCTTTCTTTAATCCATATTGAACCCGAATCTTCAAAGAATCAGACGAGGATTTGAGGCGTCTCCGCCGTTTAAGGAATTCTCCATCTGAAGTTTGTTCCTTACAAACTCGTTTAGATTAGATTATATATATATATATATATATATATATATATATATATATATATATATATATATACGTGCGTACGTCCTTCTAGCGAATGTATTCAAATGTATTCTCAAAAATAAGGAGTGTAGAATTGTTTTCCTCGGGTAAATGATTTCGCCAGATCATAATAATTTTTTAGTAGCAAAATGCATAGAAATTTCTCTTTCGAACTGCTAATCGCATGCACAATTCCTCCTCCACCATGACGTTCTCAAATATGTTTAAAAATTGAATTTGTCGAATTGAAAAACTAGAGTTAATTTGTTTCTCTTTTTAACTCTTTCTGTGCATATCTGTGCTTTGTATAAGCAGTACGATATTCACTACCCTTAAAACGAAAATCTGACTTACTATCTCATTTCAGTGTGCCTTAAAATTAGCAGATCAAATTCCTCGAATTTTTCTCCGATAGAATGGACTTATAACTGCCCATATGTGCCAATTAACAAAAGTTTAAACAAAATTATTTTTACATCTGAATACGTATAGTAAACGTTTAGCTGCAACCACTTAATGGTATGATATCTTCATTTTCTAGCATATGGCACAAGTAATATAAATGATTAAGTAGAGACTAAAATTGTAAATATTTATTATCTATATATCAAAAACAGTTCCGTAACTGTCTGACTGACTGACTGACAGATAACGCACATACCAAACCGCTGGACCTAAGGGTTGAAATTTTGCATGACGCTTCTTCTTATAGTGTAGGAGTGCACTAAGAAAGATTTTTGAAAAATTCTTCTTAGATTTTTTAAATTAAATTTTTAATCTGTTTTTGAAACTTTTTTTAAGTTTGCATTTAAAATAATGATCTGAGGGTTATAAAATTTATATCGCGAGAAAGATCATAAAAATTCCTTTAAAATGAAATCCTTTTCAAATCTTTACCTTCATTTTCAGATTTTTGGTGAATTTTTAGAGTATAATTTTTAGAATTTAATTATTATATTCTGATCACGTGGTTTCTTTTCTTTTTGTGCTACTTTAAATTAATTTTACGTCACGTGCATAACAACGAAATAAATTGACAAAAAATATTAAAATACTGTAAAAGACAAATTTTAACCACTAGACAAATTGAGATAGAAGTGATAATGAATACACTTGATAATGAATATAAAATATTAATTATTAATTATTAATATAAAAGGATGACTAATAATTATTATTTATTTATATAATAATTACTAATTAGTATAAAATGAAATGACAATTTTCCATTTTTTTAAAATTTGAAACAAATTTAGACTTGTTGACTTTTTACAATCATAATTAAAAATTAAAGTTTTTTAAAATCATAAATAAAAATTCTGAAGTTATTTTTAAATCCTTGAAGTTTTCTAGAACTGTAATCTTACTGCATTCAGTCACTATCAAAAATTGATTTCCTGATCTCACTATGTAGGAATGAAATACATTTTTTTTCTGTTGTTTTCTTAATAATTAATTTCCTTCTTAACATGTTTTCCACGTCAAACTAGGCTTTAATCCTGATTAGTTTCCATGGTAAAATAAACTCAATGTCGAATTCCTCTGAGAGAGCACATGTGTCACAAAATGTTTTTAACAAACGCATTATTCTTCCCACACACACATTTTTTTTTTTTTTTCGTATTACACAAGAAGTTTTCTTTCGTGTTCACTGGAATCTAAAAACTAAGTATTCAAAATTAATCATAACAATCTTCTTTCGAGAACAACTTACGCAGCTTAGCATTTTTTTTCGATTCTTTTACAATTATCCTTTTAAGCAGAAGGGAGATTACTAAGTACTTTCAATTAAAATAATAAGCGCAATCAGTTTTTTTTCATTTGCTTCAACAGGATAAGAATCGAATTGCCATCACGTCGTAAGTGATTTGTGACTGGCCATGAACAAATTATTTCTGTCCTAATCAGATAAAATCAGAGTACAGTGGAATCTCAAAAATAAATTTACAATAAGTAGTAAGTAATTTGATTACGGTAATCATTCTGGAAGTATTTTTCCTTCGAACCGTATAAAGAAAATCTCCAGCCGTTAAAGGAAAATCGCATACGAAAGAATGAACTCAACATTTTTTTTATCCATTTATTTATTTCAATCAAAGATAATGACTATTGAGCAAGAAATATAGGTGTATTGATGCTAGAGAGCTGCTTCGCTAAATAGATTTTAGGAAAGGTAAGAAAGATTTCAAGATGGTCGCTAAAATATGTTTCTCCCTTGAAATGTGGAACCTGAGCATTTGGCGATGAAGTCAGGGGGAAAATATTAATTCCTCAAGTATCTTATTGTGTGTAATGTTTTTTTCCCTTGAATAGATTGTAATTAATTCAAAAAAATCTCTTTTAATGGTTGGTTTGCTACGAAACGAGATTTTTTAATTGAGTGCTATATCAAAGAGAAAATATATCTGGATGTCTATTTATTAAATTTATCTAATACCGCCATACGGTATCTATTGACAGGTCTGCTTAAAGACATCACATTTTTGTTGGTGATATGCTTTTCGACAAACTATGACTATCGTATGACTATCAAATGTATGCTACTATTAAAAAGTACATTTTAAATGTTTCCCGACAACAGAAAAATTACCCGGCAAAACATGCAAATCATCAAAACTTAATATCCTTCACAGACTTGTTCCGAAGAAAACTCAGCAAGTTGTATATATATATATAATATTGATTGATTGATCGATCGACTTTACAGTGTCTTGACAAATGGAAACTTCATCATCTTGCTTATTTGCGATATCCCTTAACTTCTTGAAGGCATTTCGACATCAAAGCCGTAAGTCTGTGATATCCTTCTGCGAGTTCTCTCACATGTTAAGAAAAATTCTTCAACAGAAATAGTACCCTAACGAGACAAAATACAGTTCCGGTTATGATCAAAATGTAACAACAATCTCTGTTTACTACTAGACTTCTCTTCATATCTCTCATAATTTGAAAGAAATTGGAACTTGATTGCAATAATTTCATTTCCTTCAACTCCTATCTTCAGAGGTATCGTGAACTCCAATATATTCAAGTAAAACTTTAGCATTCTAGGATGAGCGTATGTAAACAAATAAAATTTAGGTATGCCTGCTTAAATAATCAGGTATGTGTGCTGCATAAGGTGACAATGGCATCAAAATGAGGCCCTGGACATCCAAACCATGTTTTTTTCGTCGCTGGTAATTTGGGGCACAATTGGTAATTAATGGGCACAAAAGTGAAGTTGGTTAGGATAAGTCAATCAACTATCAAACTACCTTTAAAGCGTGTATCATTAGGCTTTATGAGTTACGAAAAAAGATTTTAACAAAAAAAACAAGCATATAAAGTGCTATAAATTTACCATGAGTAGTAACAGACACACAGGCCTGGTTCTTCCAGGTAGTTCTTTGCGATCTAGATACTAGTACGAAATTGTTGCATGTATCAATCACAATGGCGGCTCCAGTCCAGAGATTTGGGGGGAGGGGGGGGGAAACGTCAGCTCTTAGGGTTATATATATATATATATATATATAAGAAATAAACATCCACTCATTTTAAATGTAAACTCATTTAGTGTTAGGTTTAAGATTATATAATTTTAGGCTATGGTAACGAGAATTCGCCAGACTTTTTTTTGGGAGGGGGGGCAATTGTCCCTACTGTCCCCCCCCCCCCCTTTGGAGCCACCGTTGATCAATCAAAATACCGCTAGCGACATTTATGATCGAATTAATGCACTGAAATTAACTAAATTTTATATTAATAAATAGATAAAAAATTTTTAGCTCAGACACGAATGATAAAAAAAAGTTCAGATTTTGTATGCACAGCCGGGAGTTGTTAGGGAATTTTATTGTGAGATAA
>OU015498.1:55256552-55274052 GCA_907164885.2 Dolomedes plantarius
GGTATCAAGGGGTCGTTAAGTTTTGATGCTTTCATGCCCCGGGTCGCCTAATCTTTATCACAAATCAGAGAATGAGGTTGTCCCCCACCATCATTATTACTATAAATAAATCCATATTCCAAAAATAGTTCAACTTATTTTCATTCCCTTATCGACATGTTATACCAAGGATTCCCAACCTTTTTGTGTTTGCGACACCCTTGGGAATGAGATTAGGAACTTGGGCACGTTTGCAAGTATTTTAGTTTTTTTCGATTTTTAAAATATTAACCCCTCAGCAGGCACGCCAATTTTTTTGAACACAAGCAGGCGAGTGTGGCACAAAGTGCAACGTCTTTTTCAACCTTGATTATTCCTTCTGTAATAAACTTTTTTTTCATATTGAAAATAATAATTCTGCTTTTTATGACAAGACATAAAATGTTGATAATATTGAGATATATTTATAATTAAAGGCCAAAGAATGCAGATACAATGGCCTTATTTCAAAACTGTCTGGTTATTGCAAATTTCCTATTATGTCAAAAAACCTAAAACACCATGAGAGATTCCATCTTTGTGATATGCGGGATACCGTGTAATAGCTGCACATTTGATCGACTACATCAACTCCTGCTTTTATCGTACTGTAATCCAGTATAATCGCTGGTTTACCATGCTTAAATAACCACTACCAATGAAGGGAAAGGAATAGAAGTGTCAGAAAACCATACCTGCATTAGAAAGGGTGTAGCTATAAATAGAATCTGCTTAGAACATTCAATCCTTACATGTAAAAACAAACCATTCAAAATTACGAAAATGTTGCACACTACACCCCGGAGCGACTGCTGAAGGGTTAAATTAAAGTGAAATATATTTAAGGAGTATGTTAAATTTAAGTTCCAACAAATACTTACTCCATTGCTGATTTTTAGTGCTTAAATAAATGATATAAATAACAAACACTAGAATAGAATATATTAATATAGTTTCAAAAATAGTCATGGGATTCAGTATATTTTTACACTGCAGAATACTATGAAAATCGCTAAAAAGAGTTTTGTTTTATTAACCTTTTCCTTACGAGGTGAGATAGCATGCATCCCAAGAATACGGGCCGAAGAATGAATATATATATATATACACATACACACACACACACACACATATATATATATATATATATACATACACACACATATATATATATATATATATATATATATATATATAGTAACCACCGCTTATAGTGATCAGTGGTTATAAGAATCAACCGTTTATAAGAATCAATATCGCAAAAACAAAAACAAATGTATTATTTCCATGTTAAAATTTCCGCTTTAAAGAATCAATCCACCGGTTATAAGAATCAGTTTGCAATCTTCGCTTTCCTTTCATTTGTCCAAAAAAGCCACTTAAACCCTCAAAAGGTCCGAAGTTCTTTCTTTATTCTTTTTAAAAGAAAGAGTGATAAGATGGGATGGAATACAGTCGTAAAATGCATCCCTTTCTTTGTTAGACATAACATAATAGTTTCATCTTAAGCGCTTTAGCTGAACACTGTCCTATTAGCTTGACCCAGAGTCATCCTAACCGTGCGGATCCGATTTCACTTTTCTCCACTGACAAACAAAGACAGGGAATCTTTTTTTACCACCTCCCACATCCTGCTTGCGGCTTCCTGAACCCTGAAACACATAAATCTCCGGGGAAGTGTCCACTATGACTAAGGCAAACGTGACATTATTAGATTCAGCATGTTATCAAACCGTGAATTGTAAGCTAGAAGGTGAATCTTGGTCTGAGACTATTGGTATTGAAAGAGGTATAAACAGCCTCCTGAATACTTCATTACGTCAAACTACCGTAGAAAACTTTTTCTTGCACCCTTCCTGTAGTTGAAATGTCAAACTGTTAAGCAGGTATGTTGTAATAAACTTCTTACAAACAGGGTATGAAATTTCAAAAGAGGCAGTCGGAAGAAATGCCCCGTAAGCTAAATGTTAATGTGAGACTTTCGATGGATGCTCCAAGTACAGATGTCTGATATCGAGCCTAACAGTTGTGGGCGTGAGGGTAGCTAGTTCCCCCCTCAGCAATGAGTGTATCGATTTATGTCGCAATCTGTCGGGCCTGAGAGTAAGTAATTCAATTAAATGTTTATTTAAAGTTGGCCCTACTAATATTTTATTTTCCCAAAATTTTAAAAAATTCTCGAGGCACCCCTGGCTGATCTCGCGGCACCCTAAGGGCCTGTTCACATAGGAGTCCATAGCGGAAGCGTTAAAGTATTGAAATATATTTAACCAATGACAAACCTCCAAACGATTAGCAACGAAATTGTCAACGCCTATGATTGGTTTATTTCTGTCTCAGCGCCATCTTTCCTTTTACGCTTCCGTTACCGGACTCCTATGTGAACAGGCCCTAAATGCCACGGCACACCAGTTGGAATTCACTGGGTTGTATGGTAACAAAGAATGTGCTTCACTGTCCCTTTCATTTATATACCTTCTGCTGAACTTTGGCAACTTGCCCGTATCCTAAAATAAATATTACATTTCTCATATTAATTTCTCCAATAAATACTAGTTTCAGTCTATGAAACTAAAAATGTTTTGTGTTTAATTTTTTTTAAATTGGTGTTCACACCAAGATACTCGTACAGGGATAATGGTAGATAAATACAGTGCGTACATAAATGAATATCCCAACTTTAAAGGCCTATTGAAAGAAAACTAAACAAAGTACAAACTTGTTGTTCATCGGAAATCAAAAACAACAGTTGAAAGTTTAAATTCGACACAGTTATAAGTGTTGAATGTGAGTCCCTTTAGTAACACTAAGGATATGGAAGTGGTACGATAACTCATCCCACACTCTTTTCAGAGTGTCTGGCGGTTTGAAAGGCTGCAGATACGTGTCTTAAGTTCGTCAGCGTCATTTGGTAGCGGTGGAACCGAACACCTGATGTTTGATGTAGCCCTAGAAGATAAAATCGCACTTGGTGATGTCAGGGCTGCGAGTAGATCATTGATGATGAGCAAGGTCCTCGCTCTAATCCACCGGTGTGGCAATTTGGCATTTAAAAACCCAGTCTTCATGAACTTTCAACTGCAATGTTGGATTTCTGATGAACAACAAGTTTGTACTTTTTCTTTCAATAGCCCTGCAAAGTTGGGATATTCATTTATGTACACACTAAATGAATTCTTAAAGACTTTTGTTTTTAGTCGCTGCAATTAAACATTTATATATCTGTAAAAGGAAGAAACTGCAATTTTTAAAATCAAATACTTTGTCACAATTTACAACCTAAGGATTATGAATTTTCTATTTGCATGCTAAGGAATGACAGAAACAAAATTTTGTTAATAATTTAATTACTGATAATAAAAATCTTATGTTTCTGTAAGAGCACGGACTTTAGTGCATTTATCACACTGTCATTCTTCGAACTTGAGCAGACGTATTTCTGGCAACGGTAGCTGGTGTTACCGTCACATATGTTAAGTGCAATGTAAAGTCGGTGCGTCCCGAATATTTTAACAACTGCTGATTGAAATTAGGTATTTTTATTGCTTGCGTGCAGTTGGTAAGAGAAAGGAAATGAATCATAAGCTATATTTTATCGTTCCGTTTTTCCACTGTGGAAATGATTTGTAATACTCGGCAGTGTGGCGTCACGACAAGTAGTAAGGCATTATCTCTCTGGGGCATTTTGCATTAATTCCACAACTCTGGATCCATACCAAAGAAAGACAGAGTTCTAATTTACAAAACGAAGGCCAATTTTTTAAAACAAACTTAACAATTTATTAACAAGAAAAATTAAACATTAAACACTTCCACATGATCACTTAAATTTACGTGCAGCTTCACAAATACACGCTCCAAGCCCATTCTCGGCCCAACCACACAGGAGCCTAGCAACACACGTCTATCCCGCTCGGATTTTATACAGCGTCTCCCCAAAAAACAACAACTCCAAGCCTCTCCTCTCGGCTGGCAAAAACGGGGTCCGTCTTCTTGGAATGTCATGATTTTTAGTCGGGGGGAACAAGTAATCGTTTTCTAATCCTCCACGTGTTCAAAATCGGAGGGAACCGGCAAAACTGCCCCGATAACACGCAGCTGTGTTTCTCGTCCTCTGTGAGTTCTTTGGAAAAATAACCTCATCTTTCCAGTACGCTACAGCAGTCTTGATGACTAATCATTGAAAGAAAATCAGTCCGTCTTTTTTATTTCTTTTATTTTTCTCTTGGCACTCTACCAGGTAAAAAAAAAATTATAGGTTCGGACAGAGAAGTTCACAGCGACAAACTGCTGTACGAACGCTTTATTTTTCTGTTATGTATCCATAACGGAATTTTTTTTTATTAGAATTAAATATTTTAAATGAAAAGTGTTTTCGTAATTAGTTTTGCTCCATGGTATTGAAGAATCTGGCGGAGGGGCATTTTGGGTTAAAGTGATACCCTTCACAAAAAGCTGCCAAACTCTTCGCGTCTCCCAATTCTGTTACGAGATCTCAAATAGTGTCACGAACCACAGTTTGAGTTCCCTTGATATAGATGGGTTTTTTTTCCTTGAGGGCAGGAAGAGGCTATCTTGGGAAGGATATTCATAGCAGAATACATCCTGTTATCTGAAAGATATGATTATCAAGCTGCGCTCTATAAAACAAGGTCGATAAAATCTTTCAATAATGGTCAAAAGTTGTATATGAAGATGTATTTGGTAGTCTTGTTGATACTGCAACTTCAGAAATTGGGGAAGAAAATGATCATAATCGACAGACAAGTACCAGCAGCAAGTTTACTTGCTTCAACGATAGGCTGTTCTGTTAGGACAAATTCTGTCGATTTGTGATGCAGTCCGAAAAAAAATCCTGTTTTCTTATGATCATGCTAGACCTCAATTGCTTCCTCTGTAAATAGAAAAAACTTGGTTGGAGGAATACCTGAACATTTCTTCTTCCTAGCCCTAACTTAGCAAGAGTATTTCTCCTGTTTGGTCAAGCTGAAAACTTAGCAAAGATTTTGCATATGGGAAGATGTCGAACATGATTTAAACTGCAAAAATGGATAACACTGCGAACAGAAAAGTTCTAAGCTGGCCCTGAATGAACAATAGGATATATGTTTGAATACTGTGGAAGATTAAGTTGAAAAGTGCTAATGCATCAATATCAAGCAAGTACCCTAGACTGATTTATAATTTATTATTAATTTTTTATCAAAAAATACATAAATATAATCATGTATTATTTGTAGTGGTTTATGACTTGTTTATACGCCTCTTCTCTAGAATATATGCAGTCGAACCTCAATTTTTGAGGTTTAACATGTTCACAAGTTTCTCACAGATAATTAGTAAGAATATTTTAAAAGTTCAGTGGCCTTCCTCAGGAAGTCAAAGACGACGGGCGTATATAGAAGGCGTGAAGAAAATTTAAAGGGAAAAGTGTGTCCAAGAATTTGTTTTGGTTTGGCGACACACATTTTGTTAGTTTATTATCCAACCTTATTTATATCTTTTATTTTTAGCTCCATCCAGTTTTTCATCATAATATTTTAACGAGCAATAAAATATGAAGAGAAGATTAATTTAAATAATGCATTATTTCGGTAGTGTATTACGTTATTTTTTATGTTGTGTTAAATAAGATAAATTGTATTAAGATGGGTACAGATGTATTTACGCTTTTCTATTGAGTCCTGCACACTTAACCCCTGATGATTTGTCGGGCCAGCAATCTGTGTAATAAAAAATAACTCTAAAAAGTTATTAAATTATTTAAAAGATAAATAAATATTCAATTAGCTCAATTTTTCCTCTCTGTGAAACAATTACTCTATTTCAAAAGCATTCCTTGTCAGATAAGCAAAACTATTCTAATTTATTTAAATAATGAACTTGAAAATTTGATTTTAGCTAATGCAATGAAGGGAAAGGGAGGGTAAAAATTTGATTTTAGCTAATGCAATGAATGGGAGGGAGGGTAAAATTTTTATCGCATTTCAACGAATAAAGGCATTTTTAAAAAAGCAATTAAGCACGTTGTATGTCTTTTTACAGTTACATTGCAAATACGTTAAATGTGATGGCAAAGAGCTGTCCTTTTCATTACACTATAAGCAATACATCTGAGGTATTGAATCATCAACTAAGGTTTTTCACGTATTATTTAAAAAGCAATCAAAACCATGTAACCGAATTTTCTTTATTTTACAATTAATGCTTTGCATTTTGATTACACTTTTATTTCTCGTCTAAAAGATTTTAAATAAAAAGTCCCTGGAAACCATTTCCCTCTGGATAAAATTAATGAAATTCCACGAGAAAGATTTTTTTCCCTTTTTTTACTTCTTAATGGAGATGCGTTGTTCTTCATCGTCATATTATTTATAATTTTTATGATTCCAAGAAGTTAAAGTAAAGTATTTTTTGATTCATAGAGATAAAAATCATTTTCTAAGAATCTCTGTAATTAATGAAAATATTTCTTTCTTCTCTGATGAACACCCAAGCCAACAAAAGAAACCGTCACAGTTTATGAATAACTTCTTAGATTAAATAAATGCGTTTTAGGGACTATTGTATTAAATTTCCATTCATGCTAAATTCAAATATTTAAATGAGCGTTTATGTTCATTAACTGTGCAATAAAACATGTCAGCAGTTTTAAAATTACATAACACTAACGGCATATTTTTACGATGATTAAAAAGCTAGTTATATTATTTTTATGATGTACTGACCATGCGTACAGTGCTGTACTTTAGGTCTATGTATCTTGGAGTGGAAATTTTTTCAAGATTTTAAGTCTTCAAAAGTTTATAACTAAAATTCCTTTTAAGGTATTTAAGAGCTTTTGTTCTGCATTCCTTTTATCTATTTTCATTAAATTGTTTTAAATTTTTTTCATTTAGGGTGAAAATTCTGCAAATATTTTCTCAAAAGCAAAAAGGATACGCTGAAACAAAAATTACCTTTTTTTTGCCCTTCATGGTGACTGAAAATGTTGTAAATAATTTTTTGTGAAGCTCGAAGAGAAATTATTTTCCAAGCTTTCCTATGCACAAAAGGGAGAAAAAAATTTTGGTTAGAGCTCTACCTTCAGAAAACATTTCAGAACCTAAAAAGGCTATAAATTTTGAATGTTAAAATTTTTTAACCCAAAATTTCTAATTTTTCAAGCTTTTTTTATATCTACAACGATCGTTTTTATAAAGACACATTACACGAAAAAATCGGTATTAAAAAAAGGTTATGTAAAAAATAAAATTTTCTGTGTTGTTGTTGTTGTTGTTTCTGATCCCCATAGGGGTAGCGTGCTTCTAACTTTTTTGGGGGGAGGGCATGAATTGAATTCAGTTAGGGCCCTCCTCCGCGCATTGACTGTCTGGCGGTCCTTTAAATATGAAATATTGTGATTTTTTTTTTAAATTGAATGACAATAGAAGTGATGTTTGAGTAGTATTCAAAAAGAAAAATAAATATAATATAAATAAAATGAGAAGAAAATTATAGCATCGAATTTTTGTTATGGATCATATGATTGTTAAAAACCATGTTAAGGCTAAAGACATAATCGGAATCTTCAGTTTCACAGTTTGAAAAACAGGGAAAAAAAACCAACTTTCTTAAAAGTTTCTACAATTTTCCGATTTTCCCTGAACTTCTATTAACGTTTTAATTTATTTCAAGTTAGGTTGGGGGGGAACGTTCCCCCCCCCCTTACGCTACGCCTATGCTGATCCCTGAAATGGTCTAGCTAGCTAGACCATTTCGGGGTCCATGTACTCCCAGAAAGTCCAAGAAAAGAAAAGATTTAGATGGTAAAGGGGGAAGTGTTACAGCTTCTGTAAGGCTTAAAGACTTGGAGCACCTGAGGTAGAAGGACTTTTCTCCATTTTTCGCCTGCTGTCTTCGTTGTTTCCAATCCCCTTAGATTAGGAAAGCCTACACCAAGTCCAAAGTACCTAGGTCCTCGGCGAAGGGTAGTAAGCAGCTTCACATTCAGGCGAGGTACCACAAGGGCTGAAGTCTGACTCTGCTATCTTTAGATGGACATAATGGAATAATGGCCCTCACGTCTAGGGTGACCCTGCCAGGAGCTAGGCTCCCGACGTACTTCATCCATTCCGCCCATTGACACCCCACGTCACTGTGAGGCAGCATAGCAGGACTTGAGGAGAGGTTTCAAAAGTTTTCTGTTCAACAACGCTTAACATAGTCAATTTTTTAATTTGTATTAAATAACTTGTCATGGCAGGTTGTACAATAATAGGCTGTAAGCTATCTATCGTAATTACTCCACACTTTTGAAAAGTTTTTTTCTAGTTTAAGATTCGAGCCCATGATAAACTGTTAACTGAAAAATCACGTGAATTTCTCGCACCTCGGGAACTAGTTCTTTAGAATTCAATTCCGACGTCCCGAGAAAGAAACATCCAAGTCCAAAAATCCGTTGATCCAAGGTCATGAAACAATGCAGGATTCATTTATTTCATTAGGCATCTTTTCTAAATATAAAGTCAGATTGCCTGACATATATCTGCAAGCTTGAAAATTTCTTTCAGACCAAAACTTAGGAGACTTTTTGAGTCCATATTAGATTTGAGAAATCATGTATGGTTGAAAGAGCTACAGCAGAACTACAAGGAGAGCTTTGAATTAGTGAGACACTTCCAACCTTTCCCTTGGCTTGACTAACCATACCCAGAAGTTTTTGTTTTTTTTCTAATGGCGGGAGCTGAGCGATACTCTGGGCTTCCTGGGAGAAGCCAGAAGTGTGTGACCACTTCGCCGCATGCATTGCATGAGTTGCCTCGGGTTCACCACAGGGGGTGGGTCCACGCTACACCCGTTTAAAAATAACCGGTCCCGTAAATTTTGAACTGAGTCAAGTGACGAGAACGGAATACTTGACCCCGCACCTCCAGAGGTTGAGGACTTGAGAACTTTGCAGCTACGACAGATTTTTTCCACCAAGCGCCATTAGTGTATAAGTCAGTGGTTTTGTCAGTGACGGGTATCGAACCAGAAACTTCCAGATCACTGGCTCGACGCCTTTGCTAACCGGGCCACCACGCCCAACCCAGAAGTAGATGAAGGGAATTCCTTTTGACTGAAAGGAGGGACAGTTGCATTTAAAAGCCAACACTGCATCGTAGAGCCTTAAGCCTTGTTGAAATTGCTTCCGAAACGTAGTGTAGCTTTCCTACGTTGGAAATTGTTGACATGAACTGTGATTTGTTTAACGTATCACATTGGATATGCTTTGAGTTTTGTGACTGGTCAGATTTATTATTGCTGACGCTTCGCTCCAGAAGCTGTGTGAACAAGGTCTTACTAGATGTACTGATGAAGAATGCAAATAATGCATCCCAGTGCTCTAAGATACATTCATGTTAATGTACACTCACATATTAAGAAGGATGGAGCTTTTGGTTCAGTGAGAGATTTTTCAATTCCAATACTTTGAAACCTGAAAATGGACGAAGCTGCATGACGACAAAACGTTTAGTTTTATTTTCTAAAACAAAGAAAATATCTAACCATTTAAGTGAAAAAAATACAAATTTACCGTGCTCTTATAGAAGAAAATTGTAAGTCAGAAAATCGTATTAATGTTTGTTTCAAAATATTCTAATCAATATGGGGAAGGAAACAATATTTCCTTTATAATATCCAACAAAATTTAGTGTGATGTGAAAGGGTGTACTTAAGGGAAAATCTTCAACAGCAAATTGACTTTGTTGAATCTTCCATTACAAATAAAGCTCTAGAAAGCAATTTTGACAGTCTCATTGTAAACAGAGATAAAAACAAACAACTTTTTTTTTTAATTTCGGCAAACATTTCTTCAAGTGGTTTCCGCCGTTAGATTCGCTACATATTATTTAAAAAGCAATTGAAGCTAACATTTGGAAAGAAATTTTTTATCTTGTCTGGTTATGAATATATTACATTTCTTTACTCTCTTTCATTTCGTTTATGAGAACGTCAAAAGAAGTCACTTGAAAATGCTTTTAAAGAGGGAAATTAATGAAATTCCGGAATGATTTTTATTTAAACCCAGTTTTCGTGTCTCCTTTTTTAGACGAGAAGAGAGAAGCTGAGATGGCGCCTTATTTTTCACAATTCTAGATAATAAGGAACACAGAGCAATAGTTGCAAACATGGTTCTTCACTTGAACTGCATTTATAACGCCTTAATTTTGGATTTATAAAAAATATGGCGTTACTTAATAATATTTTGTTACGTGATAAATCGGCGATAAAGTTAGGAAAACGAACTCCCAATTATTAATTGTTTCTGAGACTCTAGTTTTCTTTTCTTGATAGATTTTACTTTTCGTTTAGAAACCTGAAAATGCATATATATTACTAAACCAAAAATGATCGAATGTTTATTAATATTTCTGTATACTTTCATTTACTAGTCATGGAAAAAAATTTCTGTTTCGGAACGATCAACACATGTAAAAACAATTATCTATCAAGTGCATTGAAAGAAGAAATTAATAAATATATCTTCACAGACGTTTTATACATTTGCTTCAAGTTATGTCTATCGTGGTGGGGTTTTTTGTTGTTGTTATTGTTGTTTTGGCTATCGGATGGTGTTTGGGGTTCTTAACTACTGGAACTGTACCTAAAATCGTCCTCACTACGATAAGTACTAAAAAAAATCCTGTAGTCCGAACATCTCATGTAGTTAGAGAGGAACGGCATTGTCTTTTGTAGAAATGCCCAATCCAGAGAGAGAGTATAAATTTACTGTAGTTAAACTCCTCTAGACTTGTAAATTTTGCACTATTATTTTAGCTTGATGTCTAGATTTTTCTTCTCTTCCCTAGCTACGGAAATCTATTGATAAAGTCTTCAGGGACCTTTTTGTTGCTTTTTGCCTCGCAAAACCCTATGTTAGGAATACGCATACCGAAATGGGTAAAATTGCATCTGTGTGAAACGGGACGATAAGAGCTGCAATGCGTGTATACCAAGCCTGATAGCAACTGATGCAGCAACTGGCTAAGACTTGAATGTTCACTCCTGGCAGTCAAGCCAGCTAGGAACCTTTACCAATGAATATTAGGACTTAGGGCCCAGTGTAAGTACACATTAACCTTGAATCGTTAAGAGCTGTGCGATGTGCGTTCCGTAAAAAACTTGTTAGTCTACTGTTTTGGCTTTACTCTTGTTCTCCAAGCTCGAGTCGAGCAATATGTTTCAGTTTTTTACTGAATATTTTCATTACCTTTCTTAACATTCAAACTGTGTCCATTCAGCCTATTTAAGTTTTTCTTAGCTCTTCGTACTAATTCTAACTATAGAGGCTGTCATAATTGAACCCAAAAAGTATTTCATTTTCAATGCAACATTCAAACATAAATTTATTTCTCAGAGCAAACATACTACTCGTAGTTTGGAGCATGAAAGTTAACTAGGACGGTAAAACCCGTTTTTTTATCTAGAATTCTAGAACGAACCCATTAGCAGAAAAAGAAACGAAACCCAACGTTTTCTTTACGACTTTTCTGGGTTTTCCACACTTTTTCTACGCAAATATTTACATTTGAAGGATAGTTTAAATCGGAAGAAACCCCTCAAAAATGTTAAATATCCGTAAGGGACACGGTTCTAAAAATACCAAATGTTTTTAACTTTATTTCTAAATGAAGAGGAAAGAACCGTACAGCACAATCCGTATTTCGATAGGAAAACTGAGCTAGTATATATATATTTATATATTTTTTCTTTTATTTTTCCTCTATGCTGTTGCCTCCTATGGAGTCATCTTTCTACTTTTCCCCGGGGACAGTAAAGCTTCCTTTCCCCTCCACCCATGCATACCCTTTGTAAATGCAGCCGAAAGTTGCAGCCAAAAGCCATGGGAATCGAAGCGACTTTCCTTCCCCGTAGGGGTTGGTAAAAGAGGGGGAAACTCTATAACTCTTCCCCTATACTCCTGATGTTGAAAGCTTAATGTATCTAATCGAAGAGGAGAGAGGGGGGTTGTATAAGGTAAAAGTTTTTGCTCTGGAAAGAGTCGTGTTGCAGATCTCCGTACGGTTAATGAGGATTGTTTGTCGTTCAGATATAAAATTTTTTGTCATATAGTGCAGCTTTTTATGCTAAATATGATCCATAAAGTAAATAAATCGCTATGAGCTTGATTCTCAAAATACAATCAGAGTTGATTCGCTACATATACTGTAGATACCTTGTTTTATACAGTAATAATTTTTATGGTACTCCGGGATAGCTTTGATATCAGATTATCTTTGTGAAGAACATGAGGTGAAGTGCCATGCGCACAGAACAAAAGTGCTCATTCAGTTTTTTTTTTGTTGTTTTTTTTGTTTTTTTTAAGACATGAATCCTCTTTTTTTCAGGTAAACAAAGCAAATGTTGTTAGCTAAATGGATAATGTTCTTCCAAGTATGCTTGAGCTATATGATAGATTCTGATATTAATTTGCCGGATTTTCTTTTATGCTTGCAAACATTTATCTACATTTCTGTAGAGCACTTAAAGGATTTATAAGGAAGTATTTTCCTTCTGAAGAGCATTAATAGCAGACTAAAAGGAAGGTAATCCGGATTGAATTTTCTTCGATTTATTACTACAGCTCTCTTTTTTTCTCTTTTATTGCTTTAAAGGGTTTGAACTTAGTCTGTAATTCCTATACAGCAAAAAAGACACATCGAGTTTTTAATAATATGGTTTTTAAGGTATTTTTACAGAAATAAAATCACAATTAGGCATAAATATGTAAATAAAAACTTACATATAAAGGCCTTATTTGAATAGTGGTCCAACCCCACTATTTTTTTAAAAAATGGAATGAGCCTCACTTTCATGTTCATACAAGTAATTTCTATCTTATTTTTAAACTGGTACACCTCCAGCTTATTTCTGCTGCCAACAGAGGGCGTTATAAATCAGACTTCAGCAGTTCATTCTCAGTTTTCATTAGACTTTAAGGCTATGTATCTCAAAATGAACAAGAATGGAGTTGGACCACTATTAAAATAGCGCCTTCATATGCAACAAACAGAGGGACAACTAAGCAGATATATGCTCATAAATATATTTCCATTTTAACAACAGGATAATTCTAAAAGAAATTATAAATAAAAACGCCTTAAATAGAATAATGAATGAATCATGGGCTACCCTTTGGTTAAAAACTGCTAAAATCTATTAACTACTGGTCTAAATTGTTATTTATTTCTTAATTTTCTTACCCATGATGGCCCATTGGTATTTGACGGGTAAATCGGTTTGAAAAATGGAATTACTTGTATTAAAAAGATATAGCTGAGGCGATATTTCTTCAAAAACAGACATCTGAGATTAATATGGTGACAGTACATTTTTCCTTTCAAATTTTTCTCTGGCGTTGTGGTGTATTTTTACTCTCTAATCGTTACCATTCTGGTGTATTCTCTGAGATATAATTATTTTTTAGAGATGAGCTTTCCATATCCAAAATGTCTTGGAACCATAAAAATGTCATATTTTGTATCTTTTGGACACGAAAACGTCTCCATTTACGTCAAAAGACATCTTGGAGACAGAACACGAGTTCAAACGTAAAATCCATTAATGTTTCATAAATACCGATTGTTCTCATAGCCTAAAGATAATTTTTGCAATATTTTGATAATTTTGAGCATGAAATCAAGTTCACGTGCATTGAATCTGAAGAATCATGAATTGTCACAATCTAATTTCGCTCATGGGCACAACCCACGGCATTTTGGCATCAACCTCGTTCCTGACTTTATATGTTACTGATGACCAGTTCTTTTTGTCTCTGATAATAACATTTGGTGACGTGTTTCTGGTACTATGTCGAAATAATATTAACCACTGGCACTTTAAACATGCAAACTTAACATTTTATTTTAAGCAAAAGAAAACAAACAATTAACATAACATTCAAGGAGTTAACTCGAGCCGTAACTACGAAAATGCATTTAAGATATATAGCTGACAAGACAAAACCACTGTGAAAAACCTTGCATGTTACTGGGGGTCTGGCTAGGTTGTTTTGTAGCAAAGTCCAGTCATGCGCATCACGGGTAAGTGCAATTTTGTATACTGCTAAACCGGAATCGAACAACAGGCAATCACTAATCGCAAGGTGTGACATATGGTAAATACTACGAGCACCACAAACACATAAAGAACACTATATGGTCAAAGATATGACATGCCATTGCGCGTGTAAGAAGTTACATATGATGTGGAATTTTTCGCTTGTGATGTAATGTCGACACCCACCAAAAGTCAGATTTTGGAGCATTCCAGATTTTAGCCATTCGGTGCTAAATATCCAGTCTGCTTTCTCTAACTTTTGTGTTTCAGGCGATTATTAGCCATTTCGTATCTATCGAAAATCATGATTAAGTTATACAAAATTCGAGTATAGACATACAGTCGAACTTAAGGCCAAGAGACACCATTTTAAAATGCATACATATGCAATAAGAAAATGGAGTTTGTGAACCCTTATTTACAGAATTAAAGAAGAAAATGTAAACGATGTTATATCTTTTATGCAGTTTAAACTATTATTCCCCAAGGCGTACATTGGAAGTTTCTTAATTCCAAAATATAACTGGTAGAAACTCGGTAAGAACCATAATTGTCTAATATTAAAAATCAATAGAAGTACGAAATTTATTTATGAAGCCCGCAGTCAAAATTTGAATTTAGGATTTTTTCTATCCTAATACCATATTTACTAGATTTTAAAATTAGAAACAAACATATATCTGTTAAATTTATATCTTCCGGTACAGCTGTAAAGATTCAAAGTTAAATGAATTAATTTCATTCAGTCATTAACCTTACGTAAAGAATTTTACAGAATTCAGGGCAAATATGTAAAATATACCGATTGCCCTTGTAAATCCTTGAAGTCTGCAACAGTATTATGATTATACTTTCCCATTCTTTGTCTCAAAATAAATTTCTAAGAAAAATATACTCAATGTGAATGTAAGTTTTTCTATCTTAATACCATTTCTACTAGATTTTAAAATTAGAAATAAACAAATCTATATCTGTAAAAAATTTATATCTTCCGGTACAGTTGTCAAGACTCGTTAAATGGAAATAATTTACTTTAAGCATCAACCTTACTTAAGAAGTTTTACAGAATTCAGGGAAAATGTGTAAAATATGTGAGGCCGATTGTCCTTCGAAAATCCTTGAAGTCTACAAAAGTATTATGACTTAATACCATGTCTACTAGATTTTTAAATTAGAAATAAACAAACCTATATCTGAAAAAATTTATATCTTCCGGTACAGCTGTAAAGACTCAAGAGTTAAATGGATTCATTCAAGCATTAACCTTTCCTGAAAAACTTTTACAGAATTCAGGGCAAATGTGTAAAATATGCCGATTGCCCTTGGAACATCCTTGAAGTCTTCAAAAGTATTATGACTTAATACCATGTCTACTAGATTTTAAAATTAGAAATAAACAAACCTATATCTGTAAAAATTTATATCTTCCGGTACAGCTGTAAAGACTCAAAGTTAAATGGATTCATTTAAGCATTAACCTTTCCTGAAAAACTTTTACAGAATTCAGGCAAATGTGTAAAATATACCGATTGCCCTTGGAAAATCCTTGAAGAAAGTCTTAAAAAGTATTATGATTATACATCCCCATTCTTTGTTTCAAAATGAATTTGTGAGAAAATATACTCAAGTAATCTTAGAATAATTACTCATTCGAAATAACTTAAATATCCATTCTTTCGGATATAGAATATGGCAATATCCATTACAATAGAAAATATCTAAGGAGCCGTTATCCTCTTAAGTAATGCAATCAATTTATATAAAAGCTAAGATGACTCCCCAAACTTGCGCAATGCTAGCCGAATGAAGTGAGATGAACAAATATAAAGGAAGAACCTAGTAACTCCTCTTCCGACGATATTAATCCCTGGATGTCAAAGATGAGTAAAGACTTAATTATTTCTCTGAAAGCTGGCACAGAATTTGTCGGGGACGAACAATGGGGTGTCTTAAATAATTATTCGCTGGAGTTACAATCGTTCAGAGAGAGAGAGAATTTTTACTTAATCTCGCTCTAACTTTCTATTATTCACTTTTAAAGACGCTGGATGGATAGAATGTTTTGAGAAGCTGCAGTATTCCAAAGATAAGATTTAAATGAGAGCGTAAAATTTGAAAAAAATTAAATGTATGCTTGGTGGTATATGGATATCAGTCCAAAAAAATTATCAAAATAAATCCAACAGCTTATAAATAAAGAAATCAAGACACAAAACATTTGGAAAAAATACTTCCAAACTGTTAAATTCAAATTTGTGAAGGCTCTTTAACGCACAAAATTCTGTGTGTGTGTATATATATATATATATATATATATATGTGTGTGTGTGTGTGTGTGTGTACAGAGAGAGGGAGAGAGAGAAATTCTCAGAGATATAGGTTTGTTTATTTCTAATTTTGAAATCTATTATACATGGTATTAGGATAGAAAAAACTGCATTCAAATTTTGACCGCGTGCTTCATAAATAAATTTTGTACTTCTATTGAGTTTTTTTATTAGACAATTAGGATTTTTACCGAGTTTCTACCAGTTATATTTTGGAGTTAAGAACTTCCAATGTACGCCTTCAGGAATAATAGTTTAAACTATATATAATTTCTATATATAATTACTATTATTATTATCATTAGATAATTTTATATTTTTAGTGTTTATGTCCTTTAAGATAAAGGGCTCAGTGCATATTTATTGTTGTATAGCTAATATAAATATTACAAAGAACAGACAACGTCCCACTCTTTTCTAACTGTCCTTATTTAGTTTGGAACAGAACCTAATAAATACATTTTAAAATGCTCAGATGAGCTTTTCTGTCAATTTTCTTAAGTAATTGAGAAATAAGGCGTATTTTGTGAAAAGCATTTTTTTCCTCTTATACCTGCATATCAAATTTTGATATTCCACTATAGAAACTCTTAGTTTGTCTTAGGAATCTCACAAAGTCGGTTTATATACGATAGTTCCTCCCTATAAATCTTCTTGGTGTAAACTATCTCACTCTTCTGATAAATATGAAGGTTATTTTGATACGCATTAAAAGCGCTGACAGTAAAACTTCCATTTAATGATGAAAAATTCAATTTGATTCCCAAGCTACCAAAAAAGATCTAAAGCTTTCTCCCCATGCCAGAAATCTCTTGCATAAAGCTGTTTCAACTCACACCGAAGGTTCCACGCTCAGAGATCTTTCACATGCACTGAAGATCTCTAGTATTAAACATACAAACAAACGCAGATATGCTATGTATATGTACTTGTAATTATGTGTACATGTATGCATATATGTAAGAATGTACGTGTATGTATATATTGTGTATATGTATGTATATGTGTATGTATCTATGTATATATACTTACATGTCTGCATATATCTACGTACGTATGTATATATGTAT